>JBCNYG010000023.1:9407699-9435853 GCA_039654305.1 Porochilus rendahli | reverse complement strand
GCTGATTGAAAATTGTTAACGCTGCTGTAATAAATGCATTGTTATGTAAACATATAAGCTTGAATAAACAAGACATGAAGATGGATTTAATGTGGGAATTTTGTTGATGAAGCGTTTGATATGACAGCATCAGGAACGAAACACTGCAAGTGAAAAATGAAATCTCAATCATACAGGTGCTCATAAGAGGAGGAGGAGGAAGAGGATTTAAAATGAAAACCGAGCACTAAGACCCGTTGCCTTGTCCACCCTGGGGGTACTACAAATAACAACCTGGTATCTTTACGAGTGCACTACATATATAGGTGCTGCTTCACTTCCGTGTCCTCCGTAGGGCCCTGTATTTGAATCAGGAGGGTTTTTGGGGCACAGCCTGCGGTTAGGCTGTTCGATGCGTCCCGACTGAGGACTCGTTTTCGCCTCCGCGCGGTGATTGGGTGGAAGATGGCGCTGGCCGAATGGAAATCCTAATGACAGTTTCCAAATTTGCCTCTTTTTGTACCATGGTAAGTGAATTTAATACAAATCTCTGCTTTCTAACAGGAGCTGTACAACACCGTGCTGTGTCTCCTGCCTGTTCCGGATCAACCCGGAGCTGTTTTAGCTTCCAGGTTTTTTTTTTTGCTGGCTTGCAGTTACGAGCTGTATGTTTTTTTCCCTGTGCGCCAAGTGTGGATGTTTCCGTAGGCCTGATAACAAGCGGCTGTAGTAAAAGGAGGGTACAATTCGCGTTTTATTGGGCTTTTCGGTGGGTTTGTACACATGTGTGATTTCGTTTTAGTCCTGTAACCACAGAGAGGAGGGCTGCGGTTTTATGCTGAGTTAAACCTGCAGCTTGGAGGTTAGCATGAAACATTCACACTCAGCAATGACAACTGAATAACAGGAACCGTGTTAGAAATCCTGGTTTAAAAAAAAACATCGCAGAGGCTACACTGAGTACGAGTGAAAAGATGTGGCGCGTTTTGGTTTTTTTTTCTGTTTTTTTACCTGAAATGTCTTGTACAGTTGTAAATAACAACACCAGAAACTAATGGCGGAGTCGAGGCTAATCGCTAATCAGTCTCTAACTGCTTGTTGTGTTTAAAGTAATACGGGGATTTAGCCACTTTATTACGTCAAGTCACTCAAGAAGTCACTGCAAATGTTATAAAAGCTCCTGGTCGTAGATCATGTACCATTTTTGCTATGGTGTCCGGCTAATAATTATAATAACGATAATAATAATTGTAGTAATACATATGTAAAAGATGCTGGTAGTGTAGATGACACCATCGACACACATTGGCTTTATGGGGGGGTCTCAGACGCCGTTATTTAAGACATTACCCCTCAAACACACTAAACATAAAACGGTATAAAGTTCTGATACATTTAAGACCGTTAAATATACGGATACTTAATATGAGTATCTTTCCACACCCGTCTTAGAAAGAGCCGTAAATCACAATTTCTGGACACCCCTCCAACGGACCGTACCATTTTTTTTTACTGTTGACACTTCCTCAAGCTCGACTCATTGACATAAAAACACTAAAGAATAAAAAGATCCTCTTTCTCTCTCTCTCTCTCTCTCTCTCGCTCTCGCTCTCTTTCTCTCTGTATTTCTTTTTTGTATGTGTGTGTGAGAGAATGATTTAGCAAATTGGTTCATGTCATAACACACCCTGACTTGTATTATACAGTCACAATTTGGAGAAAAAAGCTTGATAGTGACCTCATATAACAGCTGATTCACACACACACACACACACACACACACACACACACACACACACACACACACACACACATCACACTGTGTTATTTCATGTATATACATCTGTCTAAACTTCCCCCTGAAGTAAAAATAGTATTGTGAACATTTTTTAAATAATAATATAGCTAGTAAAATACAAAAACTGGATGTAAACATACTGATGAACATTTTCAATTCAATTCATTTTATGTTTGTTTAGTTAAATGCACTGTCTGTTTCACCTTAAAGAATCTAATCACACATTTCAAGCCATGCTATGATTCATTAAATGATAAGTAAATACTTGTCTCTTTAGTAAAATGTTCCAAACCTCAAGGGTTCTGATATATTATGCAAATCTGCTGTTATTTTCCCAGATGTTTTTATTATTCCATTAGTATGGTGTGTACATGACATCAGGCTAATCACCTGATCCGAACCACATGCAGAAAAAAAATGAGGGGTGGACATGAGATTAGGATTAGAAAAGTGCAGCGCTGGCCAAAAAAAGATGAGAAAGAAGAAGTGGAACAGCTTTTAAAAGATAAAACTTGTCATTCGAAGCGGAAAGGGTATTTTTGCTTTTGCTTCCTTTCTCATAAAGGGCTTTGAGATGCTGTGTACAGAACAGTGTAGTCTGTTTCAATGGAACGCTGGTGTTTATATTCAGGAATAGTTGGGAATTTCACACTGCAAGTCTGAATTAATTGACCTGCAGTAAAGGAAACAAAAATATCTCATGCTTGAGTTTTGTTGTTGTAATCTGGAGTGATGTAGAAATGCCATGTGTTGTGAAGAACAAAAAGAGAAAAAAAAAACCCTGATGAGTGATAGTTTATGTAATTATAGTCATTTATTTAGCGCTGGCTCTGAGTTCAGCGTGCACAGTTTTTGTTTTGTTTTTTATTTGCTCTGTTTTTTTTATGTTTTCAGCCCCATCATTCATCAGTCAGTGATATATTTTTGTTTGGTTTGATGTTATATGGTGTGAAACCAAACCAAATCCCAAATGATGCCCAGATTCTTCTGACCTTCTGAGCAGTGAACAGTGAGAATTTGCTTTTTCGCCTTGTTTAACCTGACACTCCGTCAGCACCTACACACGCTGTTTTTATAACTTAGAAATAATATAGTAGTGCCTCTGAGTTTTTGGTTTCTCATCCACAACAAAGCAGTGTTTTATGGTGCTAAAAACACCTTTCATCAACGCTAGGAAATCTGAAAATGATTAAATAAATTATTCATAGTGTCTGTTTTTGTATGAAGGGAAGAATGGCTGTTTTCGGAAAATGCTGTGCAGTTTATAGTGTATTTTCTAATGCTCAGTATACACTGTTGTTGTATCATGCTGTATCTGCATTCACGTTTCATGAGCATTTTCAACTCTTTTTTACTAGTTTTGTGGGTTTTTTTGCACCTTTTTCCTTTTTGTATTTAAAAAACAGGTTCTGATCCTCGTGCCTCCATTTACAACTCAGACTGAGTTTGTTTTCAAAATAATTGCAAAGAATCTGCCAGTTATTTACTATAACGTCACCCGCAGCTCTGGGTATTGATTTGAAAATGAGCACATTACCATAATACTGTTTATTTTATAGCTCAGAAATCATTTTTAACCCATAAGAACCCAGACCCTTTTCCACTTAAAGGAATATTATGGGGCATATAAAACAGACCAAATGGACCATTTGACCCATATCTGATTTTTTCATGCCAGTGTGAACACCAAAAAGCACATTAAATCCAATATTTTTAAATCAGATCTGGGCCACTTTCATATGTCATACTAAATCGGATACAGATCGGATATTTTGAAATGCGACCTTAGTCTGAACAGTACTGCGACCTGTATCAGAATTCAATGTGACCTTGACATCACTCTTGGTCGACTTTCATCATAATTATGCGACGGCGGGAGTCCCTGAAGACAAAAAGAATGCACACATACAGACTTCTCTACAGAGGTAGCAGATATTGCTCCAAAAAAAGCCACAGCCAGAGTTTTGGCTCTGTTTCTCTTCATTCTTCTTTTCCTCGTCAACTGCTGACACATTTTTCTGCTTCCGCTGCATAATAATAGCTTTAAAATAAAACTGTCAACACTGACATCTCTCAACTCCCATGTTTGCCATCGACGTCTGTGTATTTGCACTTCCGTAAACACCGTGCTACGTCAGACTCATGTGTCTCTATCGCGCATTCGGACCCTACTGAGGCCTTAAACTGTTCACACTGCAGTCTGTTATAGGTCACATCTCTAAAATAATGTGAACGGCCACTCGAAAAAAATCGGATCTGGAAAAAAATCGGATTCAGGCCACTTGGTTTGTAGTTTGAACATAGTGATGGAACATGTTTCTAATCTGTTTTTGAAAAACTGCCCCCTACTGGCAAACATCTGGAAAGTTACACATGTCACATTGGGTGTTTATGGTAAATTTTTTCCTTATTTGAAATTAAATCACCATTTCACCATGAAACAACAGCCTAGTGACATATATTTGCATTCTCACATGGTGCATCAAAATGCTGACTTTAATGTCAAAAAAAAAATTCTGATTGCTTTTACCACAAAAAAAAAATGCTCAAACAGAGAAAAAATACTGCCTCAACTTCACAGGCCAGTGTGCAACCTGGTCAGTGTGAACATCAACTAGAACTCCAACACGAACTCTCTTGGGCAATGGTGGAGATGTGGTTCCAAGTATTGGGGGACCCTTTGGTGCCTGCAGAAAATTGAGCCTAGTGGCAACTTCTGCCTGGAAGCTCCTTTGTTTCAGTTTAATTCCAGGTGTAATTAGGGTTGTGGATCGTCATAACGTTTTACACAAATTTACAAAGTAATTTATTCCCTGAGTAGTAGAGGAAGCCTGTCCTGGTGAATGATTTGAATGCTTTATAACTACTGAGACCTTGTTGCTGGCACCTAAGTTGTGAGGTTGTATTGTTGTTTTTGAGAAAGAAAATTTTTTCCTCAAGCTGATTCTATTTTAAGAAGCGTTTCTTCTCTCTTCGATTGTTGCCACAACATGTGTGTTTGTGCCTGATGTCTGATGCGTTTTGACACCTCTTCACTTTGTCTGATAGCAACAAATATTTAGAAGAATGATAATAACTTTTGGTTAGAACCACAGTTACCAAGTAGGATACATTAATATATATCTATATCTGTATGTGTGTTGTATTAATGTTTTATTGCTGAAAATTTACGACCCCTTCCTTGTGTGTGTGTGTGTGTGTGTGTGTGTGTTTACGTTGCAGGGCGCCAATGCCTCCGCTTTGGAGAAAGAAATTGGCTCAGAGCAGTTCCCTGTCAACGAGCACTACTTCGGACTGGTTAATGTAAGCATGCACACTTTTCTTCTCATCTTCTTGTTCTCTGTATAGAATTGTGTGTTCATACTTGTCTTGCGTTTGTTTGTTTGTTTTTTCTCGCCACAGTTCGGAAACACCTGCTACTGCAACTCGGTGCTTCAGGCTCTGTACTTCTGCCGGCCGTTTCGGGAGAAGATCCTGGCCTACAGGAGTCAGCCGCGGCGCAAAGAGAATTTGCTCACGTGTCTGGCAGACCTGTTCCATAGCATCGCAAACCAGAAGAGGAAGGTGGGCGTCATCCCGCCCAAGAAATTCATCACGAGGCTGCGCAAAGAGAATGGTGAGGAAAGTTGAAGGTGGAAGTGTCGAGTGTACAAATGGAACTATTTTACACACCTCTACTCTAATGACAGCTCTGTAGACCATGTTGCTTTGAGCTTTGGATTCAGATTTGTGTGTTTATGTCTTTTCCCTCACAGTTGGTTTGAGGGTTGGTGCCAAAAAAGAGAACCGACTCTCAGCTAGGAACACTGGTTCAAAATTGGCAACAGTATTTTGTTGGTTTAGAACCAAGTGGGTTCCAGACTTGGGGCAACAAGGCCATGACCAACGCGATCAACTACTGCTATTTATGTAAAAAAAAAAGTTCTAGCATCTGGTGTATCTTAGAAATAAAGAGATGGTGCAGTCCGCCATTGTTGTTGGCATTGATAGCATTAGCATGGTTGGTAAAATAGAACCATATACAGACGTGTCCCATAGTGTAATAACGTGGCTCTGTGGTCGAAATGGTAGAAAAGTGATGCTTCGAAGGTGGTGCTTAAGTTAAACCGACACCCAACCAGAGTTCGGTTTGGTGGAATAGGTGTAATTGAGGTTAATTGAATTCACTATGTAACAAGCCTCACTCTGGATTGCAGAGCTCTTTGATAACTACATGCAGCAGGATGCACACGAGTTCCTTAACTACCTGCTGAATACTATAGCCGACCTGCTGCAGGAGGAGAAGAAGCAGGACAAGCAAAACGGCAAGCTGGCCAACGGTACGCTGGATTCACAAAAGAGTAACAGCCCTCCTCCGTCCAGCACGTGGGTCCACGAAATCTTCCAGGGCACGCTGACCAATGAGACACGCTGCCTCACCTGCGAGACGGTAATACAACCTGAGTTATGAGGAAATGGTTAACTGGGTTTTTTTTTCATGAGTGTGTTATTGTTACGTGTTATGGTTATTTTATCATGATGTAATCATTGGTGTTATTTTGTAGATAAGCAGCAAAGACGAGGACTTCCTAGATTTGTCTGTGGACGTTGAACAGAACACTTCAATCACACACTGCCTCAGGTGTGTGTCCAGAACTCAGACACCAGCCCTTACAGGCTGCACTTTAGACCATGTTTTAATTTATGGTTGTTGGTTTTTTTAGGGGCTTCAGTAATACGGAGACTCTGTGTAGTGAGTATAAATACTACTGTGAGGAATGTAGGAGTAAACAGGAGGCACACAAACGGTAAACAGAACACCTGTGACGTCAGAGCACATCGTGTTTGATATCATTACACACTCTGTCGTTTAGTCATGGAGTGTTTATGGTAAATATGTGTTGTGTGACATGTCGTAGGATGAGGGTGAAAAAGTTGCCCATGATTTTAGCCCTGCACCTGAAGCGGTTTAAATACATGGAGCAGCTTCAGCGCTACACTAAGCTAAGCTACCGTGTGGTCTTCCCTTTGGAGCTCCGCCTCTTCAACACATCCGGAGACGCCACCAATCCGGAAAGGCTTTACGACCTTGTTGCCGTTGTGGTGCATTGTGGGAGGTACCTTTGAGGATTCTTTATTGATAAACATATAAAAGTCCATACTGCTGTTGGCTTAGCATATTATCATGGTTGTTAGTAGAAATAGCATAAAAAATGTCCTGTCTCGTCAATTTGTTCTGATCTCATCGTGACAGTGGGCCAAATCGCGGACACTACATCGCTATTGTCAAGAGTCATGACTTCTGGCTTCTCTTCGATGATGACATCGTCGAGGTAATTCAGTACATTTATGAAAATACCCACCCAACCCCAATATCACTTTTGACCATTTTTTTAATTATGCAGTGGGAGGAGTCAGACTCAGAGCTGGGCATGAATTTATATAAAAAGTCATCCGTCTCCTGTTGCTTTTTAACAGGTTCTAACATTGTTTTTGTTGGCAGAAAATCGACGCCCAAGCGATAGAGGAGTTCTACGGACTTACTTCGGAAATCTCCAAGAACTCAGAGTCAGGCTACATCTTGTTCTATCAATCCAGAGACTGAGATCATTCAGCAAAGCAGCCCTTTTGTGGAACCCCACGGAACGTGCCGGCCTGCGTTTCCGAGTCCTGCTGCGTCCCACCCAAAGCAGGCCGGATCAGATCGCACTGACCCTCCTTCCCCCTCCCAACCCTTCACCCCCAACCTTTGGCCCCAGCATCCCCCCTGCGGCAGTCCGGATGTGATGCAGTTACAGCATTGTGTGTACGTCGTGAGAATGTTTAATCGCACTGGCTGAAATGTGTTAAATGTACCTGGCTCTGTGATACCGACAGTCCTGACATGCTGCAACCTTTAAAAGCCTGAGTTTCTGACCAAAGGCTTGTGCATGGGATAAATAGGGGGCGTGTCCCAAACACAGGGGAGGGGCTATAAACTGAACATATTGGGCTATTTGTGGGTTTATGTATTTCTACATTGTATATAGTGGTATTTGTATAAATATTATGAAATTCTAATAATATTAATTACTGCTATAGATGAAAAAGATTGAAACATTGAAAATATGTATAACACTATGGTGCACTTTTGATACAGTTTTGTAGGTGTTTGGCAGGTTTGTGTGAGGGTTTGCTTGAGACGGCCTGTTGTGAAATAATTTTCTGTTTTAAAGAAAACGAAATAAAGTGTATAGATCGACTCGTAGACAAAAATAAATGTGTTTTATTGGATTCCATTTAACCCACTGAAATTCAGGTTTAAACATAAAACTACCACATTTACACTGTGAGTAACGTGTTTGGTGTCTGATGTTTGCTTCTTTAGTTTTGCACTGAAGAAGGTCCTGGGTTCGATTCCCGGGCTAAGGCCGTTTCTGTGTGGAGTTTGCAGGCTCTCCCCATACTTGCGTGGGTTTCTTCTGGGTACTACAGTTTCCTCCCACAATCCAAAAACATGCACACTGGTTGTTCCAAATTGCCCCAAGAGTGCGTGTGAGTATAAATGTGAATGGCAGTACGTGTGTCGGCATTGTGATGGACTGGCGAGCTGTTCATGGTGTACCGCACTTTCACCCAGTGTCAGCCTCCCCGCGACCAAGATAGGAGTAAGCGGCTCTGCAAAGGAGTGAGTGGATGAATGAGTAAGATTCGCACTGAAGCTACAATATTGTTGTTGCTAGTATGTAAGGATTCAGATATAAAAGAAGCTGTTATGCCGGTTGCTGGATTGTTCTGTGATTTTTAATAAAACGCAGTTTAGCTGAATGCAAGAATAGGCCGGCCATTTCCATCATTATTATTCTGACACCAGGAGGCTGGAAGTTGGGTGAATAATAATAATACACTGTACACCAAAGATATAGATAAGAAGAGTAAACATTACTGTTCCTTCATCATCACCAAAACACATTAATCTTGTTTCTAAATGTGGTAAATGTTTATGATACTGTTTTTTTTTCTCCTTTTTTTTGTGGGATTTTATTTTGAGGATTGTTAAAGCTTCTACATCATTTCCCCAACTTGATGGATTTGAAATAGGTTAACTCTTGTTCTGTTTCAAAAAAACAACATTAAATAAAAAAATTTAAGTGGTGGGTGGGGGTCCTGTTCATTTATATCTTGTTCTCGTAGCTTCAGTGCAAAATTAAAGAACTTCAAACATCAGACACATCAAGGCTGATTTATTGCATTTGGTTTGGAGATGGCGGGTGACACAGTGGTGTAGTCGTTCGCACACCCGCTTCACAACAAGAAGGTCCTGGGTCTGAGTCCTAGGCCATCCCTGTGTAAAGTTGCATGTTCTCTTCATGCTTTTTTCCAAATATTGGAAAAAATTCTCTATGTTAATGATTGCATAAGTATTGGCCCTGCAATCATCTGGCATGCTGTGCAGGGTCGGCTGAGATAGGCTCCAGCCTACCTGTTACTCTAGTCAGATTAAATATTTCAGCAAATGAATGAATGGTTCGAAGATGCACACTTTTTTACCGGCCCATCATTTCTGGGTGTTGCTTCTAATCCGGCTTGTATCATAGCCTGGTTTTAAATCAAACGTAATTCCCAATTTCTCACTGACAGTCCACCGCATCAGCAGATCCATTAGAAGCTCTGTCGTGTGGCTGGCTGTTTGTTTATTTATTTATTTAATGATGCCTTGGCTTGTCGCTTGATGACTCATCTGAGGCCTCTCAGAGATCACTTGAAATCTGGAATGACTCATGTACTCATTAGATGTTTGATCAATTTGTCTTTAACGAGTTCAGAGTAACCAAGAGCAGAATAATGCTGAATAAAGCTAAACAGGTGCACGAAACTCTTTTATCCTGGGATTCATCCTTCCGCAGTGTGTAAAGTAAAGGCAGTTATACCGCTATCAATTATTCATATCAGCAACAAGCTGGAGAGGTGATTAATTAAATTTACCTCCGCATAAGAAAGTGACCTTCTGTTTAGACATTTGAATCATAGGAGAGCAGTTGGGGGTTAGGTGTCTTGCTCAAGGGCACTTCAGCCATGAATGTGAAGGAAGGGAAGGTGCTGCTCACTCCCCCTGCCACCACACATTTTTCCTGCTGGTTCAGGACCACCTTTAGGTCTCAAACCAGCTTCTCAACCATTAGGCTACAGCTGCATGCACCTTAGCACGGATAATGTAGCAAATATCCCCTATATGGGTTCTGGTGTTAATTATCCATGAGATCATCTTACAATATGTTTTATAATACGCAGATGTGACCAAGTTAGCAAAAAAAACCAAAAAACTCTTGTTTGAAGGATTTCCAAAATAGCTGGGGTTTGACTATTTAAGTTCACTCAAGGTAATTGTCTCATTTAAAATCCATATATGGTTTCCTGTTAGTATTAGTATAAAAGCATATCTATTGGCACTCATTTTAAAATTGAAAGCACTCTATCCTTAAAACATTGTAACTTTGCTCTGACTTTCACCTTTGACCTTGACATTCTGTAATCAGATAGTCTTCCCATCAAGTTTTGTGAAAATCCTTAGACAAGTGTGGTCAGGATTTAGTCCACAAACAAACCAACAAACAAACAGACACTGGTGCTTACGATACCTCCCCCACTACAAAGTTGCAGAGATGATTGGCACCTGTGATGAGTGTATATAGCCTTGAGATGAGATTATATTCTCAGCGGTTGTCCATCTGTAATTAATTTACCCAACATTCGTATATAAATCTAACCCTGTCCACACTGAGTTCATTGAGTAGCAAAAACACTGGCGCTTCAGAATATTTTACAACGGGTGCCAGTCTCCCCTACATTTGGGTCTGGGATATAGCAACATTTTAGTCCCTCCGAAGAGGAACTAGACTGAAAGTTGTAGAGCTGCAGGGCATTTAAGGTTTACAGAGGATGGAGAAAAGCAGAAAAAATACAGGACGATTGGAGGGGAGATTGGATGACACAGATCAGCATGCTGTTAATAGCACCTTCTCAGAATAGACAGTCACAGGGGAGCGCCGAAGTGAGCAATTTTCAACAAAAATGCGATCTGTTTCAACGCTTCAGCAAAAACACCCACTCACAACTGACGCTAGGAAAACCAGCTGCTGTTGATGAGCCAAAAAACAGTGATGCTGAGTCAAAAGAAAACTCATACTGAAGTCATTTTACCTGAAAAACTACAATCACTTCTATACCTCAGAGATGACAGCCTATTACTGTTACAGTCAATATGTGAACCACCCATGTGGTTGTGAAACTACCCATACTCAAAACACATGGTTTTTACCAAATAGACACAATAGGACACATAAAGCAACAAATCTTAAAGATTGGTCCAGCTGATGGCTGCATTCGAATACATGTACACAAAAAGCAGTATGAAGGATATATTCTGAATACTCAGAAAGTATTTTTTCGCAGTCGAATCAAAACCATATGATCTACTAAATCTATAGTATGTAAAGTTACATCACTACAACACCATATCCCATAATTCAGCTGAAGCCTCTGAAGCAAGTATTCCACTGGGGAAAATAAGAGAAATGGTTTACCATAGAGAAGTCAGCATCCAAAGGGAGACATACAAATGTAATGTATTTCCATTGTTGCAAAAACAGGTTAATCAAATGAAAGGGCATTTGTGTATCATTTTCTACACTAAGGTCACACACATGAGAACCATGGCCGATACTACCATGGCCATTCTGGTGAATTTTCCAGAAATGGAAGCCGCACCATCCTGGTTCTCATGGTAATTCCCCAGCTCTCAAGCATTCCAATGGAAACGCCTAAAACATTTACAGGATAATGCATATTGGCCCTTGGAAGTCTCCTACTGTGAATTCATTCCAACTATGTGAGACCAAGGCTTTAGTCTGAGAAGCTTAAATTAACTTGTTTTGGTGAAATGGAATTCGGAGAAGTGTGTCTGAATTTTGTGTTTTTCTTGTGCATAGTCATAGAACCTACAGGAACAGCTGTGCAGTAGGTACATCACCAACATTAGTACACTGATGCTACCTATTTCTCGGACCAATTCCTTAGCGTACGGTCTGGTGTTTCTTTAGTTCCCAGTGTCGGGATATTTTCTTGATATGGATGACAAATAAATCAATTAATATTTTAAAAAGCACTCATACAGAGTGACTTAAATACAGCTAAGTAGTTGAGGGTTTTGTGCTTTGGTCAGGGACACTGTGAGTGCTACTGAAAACTCTTGTGTGAAGTTCAAGGAGGATTTGCTAGGGTTTGAAGATCCCATGCAGAAACTAAAACGGTCTAACACATACAGTAGTGTGCGATTTGCAGTGTTGTGTATACATTATGTGATACACCCCTTTCACAGACAGGCTTATTTGATTTGATTTAATTTGATTTCCAGTTCATTTCATATGGAAGCTCATTTCCACCATCATCATGAGGAGAAGGCTTCTCAGAGGCTAATTATGACTTTTCACAATGATAATCATTTTCTCGTGATTATGACTTTCTATCTCATGATTAGGATATTCGAGCGCAAATTAACAAATGATATCTTATGATAATGAGAAATTAAATCATAATTTTGAGAAAATGTTCTCAGTTAGTGTTAGTACACAGCAAATATTATTATGAAATAGTAAAACCTAACTGTATCTTCTCAGTGTGGTAGTATTTCATTATTATGAAATCGCAGGTTATTATTTTTGAGTTACTATGTCATTATTATGATATTATGATGATGATCCTTCATTGATTTTTTTCCAAGCAGAAGAGTAATCTCCAGTAATCTGTTATGAAATTCATTAGAAACGGATTTAATTTGTGGTTAGGTTTGAAACGAAGACTCCAATCTGGCAACCCTAGCCACTATTCCGTATCTCTCCTGAAACGTTCTTATTTTCCCCAGGTTGGACCTTCTCGATAACAAACCGTGATTAACGGGATACCGTGTGCGTGCGCGCGCGTGCCTGTGTGGAGGAAGAAGGGCGGAGAGCCGGCGAAGGACAGATCCGGTTTCTCTCGTGCTCGTGCACGGACGACGCTTCTGCAAAGATGCTCGTGCAGCCGCTGGCGCTCGCGCCTGCAACCCGGTGATAAACGAGCGCGCTTTTTTGCGGCACCGACCGTCGCCGACGGAGGTACATGGACACGCAACAAGGTCGCGAGCGCGTCTGAGTCGCGCGTCTCTACCTCCAAGATTTCAAGGTAGGATTTATTTGAAGTAGGATATATACAGGGGAAAAAAACAAACAAAAAAAACCCCCGATCTTTTCGAGATCTTTTCAGATCTTACAGGCTGTGCATGCATGTAGACATGATCTATAGGCTGCGTCCCAAACAGCATTCAGCATCCTACTGCATGCTCGAAACAGGCCAGAGATACAGCATGCGTTCCCTGGTTATGTGATTTTCCCCCATTAACAAGCTTAAAACATCAAACGATTTTTAATAATTGCAGAGCTTTAAGAGCATGAAGACTCATATAAAATCTCGTTGATGCTGGCGTTGAGAGAATAGATGGCATGTTTAGTAAAACCAACCCCCTATATTCATGGCTGCACTTCATCAGAGTCATGAGGGGGGTCTTTATTGTACACCGTAATATTATAGAAACACACAACAAAGTTAGCACCCCAATGTGATTTCTATGTAACAGGGAAAAAACATCTCTATAAAATATGCCTAGATAATTCAGTAATCAAGCAAAGATATTTCTGGTTTATCAAGACCAGAATAGTAAATAGGATAAACAGTTAATAAGGTCCAGCTTACAGAAATGTCATCATTTTATACATAATCTCAAAATGTGCATTATATCTGTACAATGACTCTCTATTATTATTCTTTCATTCTGTTTTTATATATATATATTATAGAATTTAGAATTTTAGAATTTCTTTAAAGAAGCTCAGTATTTTGCTTTACAAAGACATGCCATGTTACCTGTTGATTTCACGACACTTTTATTTTTCTTTAAAAATGGCAAAATTAATAGTCTTACTGTTAACAAAGCTCAAAGGTCTCCCATATGAATTATATAATAAATTTTTGCTCCTTATTGATTACATATTACATTAATTTGCATACTTTTTTCAAACTCTGAACTGATTATATAGATTAAAGAACAGTGACACAGCAATCTTAACATTAATTAACCTTAACTACCAATCAGTCCATTAAGTCAAAAAATACTAAACCATTAAGTCAAAAATACTAAATTAAATGATACGTATGAGATGTCTGTTATTTTATGTAATATAGTGTAACATTGTGTTCAAGGAAAAAACATGCAAAATGCAGTGCTTAATTTTTTTTAAGTATTCTTGTTATCTTATTAACTAGTACTTACATTTTAACTTAAACAGAAAAGTGAAGAAAATAACTGAGTTTTTTTAGAGTTAAGTTTCACTAAAAACCGTTGCTGAATATAAAGTCATAAACTTTGTGAAAAATAAAAGAAAATCCAGTTGAAATAGTCAGAAAAAAATTACTCATATGTTCTCTGAGACAAAAGTCACCCATGTTTCCTGGGAAATCTCTGAGTACTTTATACTTGTGTACTGCATGATCGAAAAGGAAAGACTGCGGTTCTTATAAGTCTTGATGTTGGCGTTTCAAAGTAACACTGATTTTGGGCAAATGAGAAGATTTTACTGTGGTAAATTTTTGATTTGTGAATTAAATTGAAGGGTTTTTTACCATCAGGACAAGAGTTAGTAACGTTTTTATCAGGTTCATTGTGTGTTGTTTAATGTGTAATGTTTTTGACCACTGTCCAGATATAAATATATAAATTTGACACCCGACAAGTTATGTGGGAACTTCCTACAGTAGCAAGGTCCAGACCTGAGTTAGAATAAACAGTTATTCAGAAGGCGAAGTGAATATCGGTAAGAAGTTCCCAAGACGGATCATTGTTGAAATCCACTCTGAGTCTGAAGTGAATAATTGTTTTAGTATGTACTACACAGGAACCTAACAAAAGAAAACAGGATTTTTTGGGTTTATTTAAATTTTTTTAAAGCGTAACAGTGGTCACTCACACTACATTACGGCATTCAAGTTTGAATAAAGTGCCTTTTTTACTTTGAATAACATAAGGGCCATATTTGTAGCTTTCTTCATATTTTTGGGACATTTTGTTGGATTTCTAGGATTTTACAATCAGTGAATGTTCTATTTTGATTCAGCCATCATCCTGAGTTTAAAAAGTCTTTTCCATTATCTTAAGATAGCAAACCAGTCCAATCACACCATTCTAGTATAGACTAACCAAGCTTACAATCATGAAGAAATGTGTGAAATAACAGCAAACTGGAACAGGTTGTGTTGTTATAAATTGCATTTCTTTGTTTTCTTAATATACCCCGAGGATGATGCTAAGGGTGACTTTGTCACTCATCCATATATGATAAGAATTCTGATTTATAATGGAGGTTCTGGGACACTATTCGAATACTCACTGTTTATCAGTTATTGCCTGAAGAGAATATTTGTTATGTTTGTCATAACGTTTCCTTAACAATAAAATAAGACAAGCTCCAGTTCATCAAAATTGGTCCTCGGTTGCAATATTATCATTTATGATTATGTTATTTGGATGGGGGCAGCTGTGGCCTAATGGTTAGAGAAGCGGTCAAAAGGTCGCAGGTTTGATTACCTAACCAGCGGGAAATTTTCACCTTCATGGAAATAAAATCTAACCATAAAATGTAATTGTGTAAATATCATATATTGTATGGAGGAATAAAATGGTAAACTGAAATAAAATAGAATCCAAATATCAAAAAATCTGACCCGTTTCTCCTTTAGTTGGATTGGTTGAGAGATTAGTCTGCTGTAGTAAAAGATAATATAGGAAATTAAAATAAAAAAGAGGAATAGGTCTGTTATAATGGCACAGTAATGTTAAGATTATTATAATTAACTGAAGGCAATTGCAAGACTTAAAGGTGTTATTAGTAACACATGAGTAATAATCATAATGGTTTCAGAAAGAATAATAGTCTGATGATTGGCGGCACGGGCGCATAGTGGTTAACATATCAGTGTCAAAGCAAGTCGAGTACCACGCTCTGTGAGGGCGTTTCTGTGTGGAGTTTGCATGTTCTCCCTATGAATGCGTGGGTTTCCTCTAGGTAATCCAATTTTCTCTGACAGTCAAGACATGTACATTAGGCTGTTCCAAATTTCCCCTAGGTGTGAGTGTGAATAGTTGTATGTAAATTGGCCTATGATGGACTGGCGAGCTGTTCAGATTGTACTCTGCCCCCGCTCAGAGTCGGCTGAGATAGACTTCAGCCTCTTTGTGACCCGAAAAGGACACATAAACGAACTAAGAAATGATTGAATGAATGAATTATAGCCTGATGATGAAGTTGAAGTTCTTGGGCCTTCACAGTTTCCCCCCCTAATGATGTTTTTTCTCTTAGGGACCTTTTTCTGAAAAGAATCTCACAACATTTAGGAAAGGAAGAAACCATGTTTTTTCCTTAAGATAACAGTATTTAAGGTACATTTTAATGTGTGTTTTCTTTCAGACGGGAGGCACAATGAGCGAGCAGGTGTCAGTCACCCAGAGCTGGCTGACCCCTGACCCCAGCTGGGTGAGCAGTGGTGGTGGGAGCACCGAGAACCTGACAGCAGGAACACCTCCTCTACCTGAAGTTTTCCCCCCAGAGTCTTCTACTGAGCTTCTGGTGAACCCGTGGGATATTGTGCTGTGCACATCGGGGACCCTGATAGCCTGCGAGAATGCCCTGGTGGTCTTGGTGATCTGGCAGAACCCAACTCTGCGTGCTCCCATGTTCCTGCTGATCGGCAGCCTAGCGCTAGCCGACCTGCTAGCCGGTGTAGGTTTGGTGCTGCACTTCACTTTTGCCTACCTGCTGCGTTCAGACTCGGCCCAGCTGCTCACAATTGGCCTGGTGGTGGCTTCATTCTCCGCCTCTGTCTTCAGCTTGCTGGCGATCACCATTGATCGCTATCTGTCGCTGTATTACGCGCTCACGTACAACTCCGAACGCACAGCTGCTTTTACCTACACCATGTTGGTGCTGCTGTGGGGGGCATCCCTGTGCCTTGGTCTGCTTCCCGTCACCGGGGTAAACTGTCTGAGTCAGGAGGACGCCTGCAGCGTGGTGCGGCCGCTCACAAAGAACAATGTTGCTGTTTTGTCCGTGTCCTTCTTGCTGCTCTTTGGGCTCATGCTGCAGCTTTATGTACAAATCTGCAAGATTGTAATGCGCCATGCCCACCAGATCGCTGTGCAGCACCACTTCCTGGCTGCCACGCCACACTACGTCACGACGCGCAAAGGCGTCTCTACACTTGCCATCATCTTGGGAACGTTTGCTGCCTGTTGGATGCCTTTCACTGTCTACTCGCTCATTGCCGACTACACCTATCCACCCCTGTATACCTACGCTACGCTGGTACCTGCCACCTACAACTCCATCATCAACCCTGTCATCTACGCCTTCCGCAATCAAGAGATCCAGAAGGCGCTTTGGATGGTGTGCTGTGGCTGTGTCCCAGCCAGTGTGGCACAGCGGGCACGGACGCCCAGTGACGTCTAACACGCATGCCTCCCTGGGTTTGCATGCTGTTCTGAGACAAGGGGACATGCGCCTGGCCCTTCTTCTATGTCTTCCCCTTATTGTGATGTAATTTTGACCACTGCCAGATGGCCTTTTTCCTCCCTCACCCTGGTGCCACCAAACTGCCACCAAAGTCTACCTTTTGCAGCAAGCATCTGTATGTAAAATGTAGATAAACTTGCTGTTTTAAACAACGTGTCTGCCTTTGTAAGGCCTCAATGGCATCCCTCATTGAGGGAGGAGGCTGAGACGAAGGGGCCTCACTCTTCGCTGCTGCATTCTGAACGTGTGCTGAAAACCAAGCAGCCATAGGGAGCTAAAAATAGCTGAGGCGCTCGCTGATCCGTGGCTCACATCGTCCACTGGAGAGAAGAGCAGCCCCCATCTTGCTTTTATCCTACTTGAATTTTGCTTTCAAGACCCTGATCCAAATGTGCCCGGATCTACAGTGCACTCCAAATCAGAAAACCATGAAGAGCTAACAAAACACCCGTGAAATAAAACCCCATCGATGCCTTTATTTCGATTTCTTGCTACTGGATGACAAGCACTGGTTTCCTTCTGAATCAAATGCAGAGGCTGTAATGAACTGTGATGAATGTGAATGGCTGTTTAAACAGTGGTGTGTGAATGAAAGTGGGTTCACCCTGAATGAATGTACGCATTAGTGACATTTGTTGCATTCAGTGATGTCGTGTCGGAATTGAAATGGTTTTTGCTCCAGTTGAAACAATGGCCAATAGAAAATGAAGGAATTAATTTAGATTCACTGGGATTAAAATTATAATAAAATTATATATAAACAGAGCCTGGTTTTCAAGGGCTTCTAAACAACATGCAAAAATACCCTAAGCACTCTGATCACCTGAATGTCATGAACTCTTAGATCAGCAAGCAGCTGATCAGGAAGATAATGAAGGCAAACACTACAAATTGCAGTTTCTGTGTCTAATTAGCTCCTCCAATTAGGTTTGGGTTTTGTTTAGGGTTGTGTGTGTGTTTGTTAGCAGGATTACACAAAATTAGAGTGCAGATTTTCATAAAATTACTACCAGAGTTGGGACTTTGGACAATGAAGGCTCCGTTTTAGAGATGATCCAGATCAAATACTGGATTCAGGAATTTTTTGAAGGATTCTTTAACATAATGAGACAAACATTTTTGGAGCGTGGAATCACAGCAGGCCCAGCAAGGGGCACTGCGTACTTTTGGAGTGCTCTTCTTTAGGCTTTTTTAAGTTTTCCACTTGAGCTCTAACGCTCATTATCTCCAAAACCACCAAGCCATGGAAGGGAAACTTTTCTAGGGTTTTACACAGGTTTAAATATGGCAGCATGGTGGCCTCACAGCAAAACCTTTCTGGGTTCAAATCTCAGCCAAGAACCTTGCATGGGTTTACTTCAGATACTCAGGTTTGCTCCAACAATTCAAAGACATGTGCATTAGTGTAACTGTCTACTCTATAATGCCCCTAGGTGTGAATGTGAGTGTGAATATTTGGTTGTGCTTGTGTTAGCTTGGCAGTGGTTTGGTGATCTGTTCTGGGTGTAACCCCGCCTCTTGTCTGACAGCAGCTGGGATTGGCTCCAGCTTCCCCTGTGTCCCTGATGGATACTCGGTACAGCTAATTGAAGGTTGTTATACACACACCCCAAGCTATAGGGGGAAAATAGCAAAATTTGAGTGCCAGACAGAAATGCTTTTATTTGACTTCAATTGTAGAAAATATAGTTCCTATTTTAGTTTCCTCCAACAGTAGTTGTGCTTTGAAATGGAAGGTTAGACTTCACAAGCAAGCAATAATCACATCACCTATGTGTTCCACCTAAATGTTAGCAATATTCTAGCAGCAATAACAGCTACGTCCAGCAAATCGGAAATATCACCACTTTACATTGTCCCAGAGCGGAAATAAGGCACAACTTTAGTGCAAGTGACATTTTATTGTAAAACCCAAAGCATTATGAGTGAAGCTGTATTTCCAGCGGACACGATGATCTGTCTGCAACTCTTGGCACTATGATACTGCTCTACGCGGTCTCCTCCCCTTCAGTGTTCATGTTCATGCATCTGCTATTGTGAATCTCTGATCTGTTACTGTTTGTGTGTAACGTCTCTGCATGTGTTTACGTGCATGCATGTGTATGTTTTCGCGCGTGTTTGTGTGATGCTAAACCGCCCGTCTCCTTAAAAGCATGCAAACTGGATGAAACTGAGGTCACAAATGTCTCCTATGTGAATTCCCAACAGACATCCATGTGGTTTTTAAAAAACAGCAACTCAGTCTTCCTGTCATTCAGACGTCACCTATCGAGCCTCGGCCTACCCAATGTGACCTTTGACCTGGATATCTGGTGACCTCTTATTTTTGCGGAAGTGAGGTGCTGCTGAAAGTTTTACTATATCATTGCAGACAATGATGACGATGATGATGAAGAAGTAGACATTTCACAAAGAGAATACATTTAAAGAATTCAATTTATTTTATTATCAGTTTGTTTCTATGTTTTTGGTTCCTCCTGCATTTCGACGCACTGTACAGCCTTTTTTCTGAATGTAACTATAAAGTAGGAGCTATTATTGCTTACTCGTTGAGGCGTCCTACTTGTATCCATCGAGCCAATCCTGTAAATAAGGCATGAGACATCGGAGAGGCATTGTGACATTAGTCATGGTGCTCTGAGCCAACAATTAACCTTGGACTTTGTCCAGATTCACCTGATGTAACCTCTTTACCTTGTGTTCTTTTAACTTCTGAGAGCTAATCTGTGTCTGTTTTGCTGCGGAGGATAAAAAAAAGGATCAATGTGCAGTGATCTGTGCACACAAAGACAAACGAGACAAGGACAGGACGAGGATCACAATGTGCTTCACAGCTGCAGGCTGGCCGAGTCTTTGGTTTTGATGTGATGTAATAAAATTTGTTTCAAGCTTAGAGCTTACAGCTTCACTAGCTAAGAGCTTCACTTTGATTGCAACAAGGACTACTATGATGAATTGTGGTTTTCTTTGAGGCTTCTGAGGCAAAAAATGGTCTCTTGGGACTGAAATTGCATCACTCCAAGTGTGACGTGATTGGAAAATAATAAAGGGGATGGGGGGGTGGGGGGTTGTTGGATGGAAGAAATAGGGAACAGCATCTTGTGTAGACGTATGCGTAGTCTTAACTGTGAAATGCACTTTATTTTTTGAGAAATGGCACAACAACGAAAATACGTATCTGCAAAATGATTCCTTAAAAAAAGATAAATGACATGCACTATTTAACTGAGGTGTTGTAAGACATTATGTGAATGTGTTGTATATTTTTCCAAGGTGTTAGTGCTCTCTTTTTATTGCTTTGGTTAGTTTGAAATTGAGAGATTCTTGTTAATTTTTGTATTAAAAGAATGTGCTGTGCATTAAAAATAACCCCAGGCCTGCGATTGTCTTATTTCATCCGCTCACCACCTAGGTGCCACCGTTGCCACGGAGATCTGCATCCCAGCTGGACTGTTTCCATAGAAACGCCAGTCCCCCAAGAAGCCGTTTCCATGATCCGGGTCTTGTAGCAGATGATTCATTTCGGTTGTCGTTGTTTACTCAGACGTCACTGTGACTCCTTACATTTTTCTTCAGTTATTTTAAAGGCTGTCCAGGTCATGTGACCTGTGTCCTCTTCATAGCTAGAATCTCTTAGTGCTTTGTTTTGGGGTTTTTTGAATTATTCTGTAAACGAATCATTTCTCAAATTCATTTTAACAACTTTGTCACAATTGGGTTAGAATCTCACAGAAAGTTTCAAGTTCAGCTGCTTTTATCTAAAACAAAAAACCCCTTTAATTTATGTAACATTTACAGAAACAGCTGGAGCAGTGAAGTTGAAACAACAATCCAAATGATTAAAAATGCCTTCAAATACATTCATCCCTTTTAATCATTAATCAGTTTCTTCTAATTCTGCAGCTGTTTTATTATATTAAAATATAAAATATTTCACATTCATTTTGTTTAAGCAATATCTGGCAGCGATGATTTACAAAAAGATGCTAAATTACTTAGATATGAGAAAATTTCATACTAGTGCAAATGGATCATTTTACTTGAAACACTACTGTATGGATCATCTTTAAATAAGCTTTAGAGTAGGAATAGGCTTTTTAATCTCAAAAGAGTTTGTAATATTTGCTTGACCAAGATATTCAAGATATTTTATTCTGCTAAGATTGACATTTTTACAGTGCATCATCATTATCAGTTAAAAAAGTCTGAATCATTATACAATATCCTGGTATTTTAGGCTCCACAAGATATGATTGTTTTTTATTATATTCTACACAGGAATCGTGCAAGGAGATAATCTGTTTCAGGATAACAGACATTAGTATATACTACATGGGAACAGCGCAATCTGATTAGTCCACTAACTTTAATATTGCAAGTTGATAATACTTGAATCACAATTGCGGACACTCGTGGCTTGTCACTGTCACCTGGAGGGAGCAGCATCATCATAATTACACTTTAAATAGAAAAGATGTGTGTAAAAAAATTCTGTGTAGTATATACTAAAATGGGCAGTGGTGACTTGGTGGTAGGGTGTTGGCTTGCTGACCTGGAGATTGAGTGTTCAAGTCCCACTATCACCGAATTGTCACAGCTGTCCCACCAGTGCAGTTAACTGGGTTACAAGACCAGCCACTGTCTGTGGTGAGAGGCATGTTGCTGTCATTCTTAAAGAGTATTCCACTGGGTTGCCGTTAGCATGTTTCTGCCCTGCGATGGCCTGGCGAGCTGCCCAGGGTTTACTCTGCTCTTGCCCAGTCGGCTGAGATCCTCCCTGTGATCCTTAATTAGGATTAAGCGGTTCAGAAAATTAACGATGAATGAATGATACACTAAAACACCTTCATGACACGCAGTGTAGTTTGCACTAAATTAAGAGGGTAATCTAAACAGACATTTTTGCTACAAAACACTTAGCTCTGCTTGAAGTGCAGAGTTGACCTAACATGCCTCTGTGATGGTTAAAATATTTAAATACAAAATAAAATTTTAGTTTGTGTTTCTTTTTGTTTCTGTGTAGTATATACTAAAACACTTCAAGAAAGTTAAAGACACCATTACACAGCTCTAAACCTGCTCATGCATGCACTCGGAGAGATGGTGAGTGCACTCCCCTGCGTCTCTCATGATTTATAAATATAAGAAATTAACCATAAAAATCTAGTTTAATGTGGCTTTTTTGCTCATGTTCCTATGTAGCATATACTAAAACAATTACGTGCCTCAAGCCCGGTGGATGGTGATGAAATGTTCACTCTGCCTTCACCGAGTAAATGTGTGTGGAGCCAAAATGAATCCACCATGTTTGAGCTTCTAGAGAAAAGGCCTGTAGAAATAAACCCTGGTAATATGTTCGTGTCTCATCTGGATTAATATGTTGGTAAATATTTCATAATATGTGGTTTAAGACTTTGATATAAATATTTTCAAAGAAGCTTACTCTTTTTAATCATCTCTCATGAAAGGAAGGGCTGAGACCCAGAGTGGTGTAACCAACAGAAAGCTGTTTTTGAGAAAAATGACATGAAAAACAACAGGCGTAATGCTCATGATATGATTCAATGTCATAAGGAAGATGAAGAGACCATTCTGGACCTTCTCCACATCTCAAATATCAAAACATGACTTTGTCATTTTCTAGTTTTTAGGGGTTAGAACACTGTGGCTCTCAGACCTCCATATATAGACAATGTTTAACAAGATGCTTCAGAAACTGGTTAAAACAAGTAATCTGCATTAACATGAGTATGTTTATGCATACATATGGAATTTTCAATGCGATGACTATGCGTACATGACAACACTCCTATCTTTGAGTCATACCGAAATCTATTCTGATCAAAATTACCAAAAACATCTTCCATCAACTTCACAGACATAAGGTATGTCTAGAAGTTCTGAAAGTGGAAATGGAAGTAATTTAGTGAATTATTTCTTCATTGCATGTCCAACATTCCGAAGGACCAGTGTACTGCATTCTGCTTGGACCCCTGAATCACTGTTTCAGCTATTTTAGAATAACAAGTATGTAGAGATGTTTGACCACAAAAAAAATCAATAAATTAAAACTGATGTGTAGGTTTGATTCTGAAAATCAGACTGAACAACAGATTTGAAAAAACTGATCTCATGGCATGGAAAATGATTGCAAAAGACAAAGTGAAGAGCTTTTGATTTAGCTGAATTAAAAATAAATCCATGTTTTTTTTATATTAACCTGGATTAGTGGGTTATTTTTTATATAAACATGTATCCGTGTGAAGGCACAAATCCCTTCATCCTTTCAGCTAGCTCTTTTTTTTTAAATATCTGTAATTAACATCAATTAATATTTTTAAATTGTCTCTGAAATGCCTTCTGAAATTAAACCTTTCAGTAAGATACATGTTCAATCAGGTCCAAACCTTCAAGAGTTTCTGTGCATGTCTGTACTGTAGATCCTGCAATGTTGCGCTAAAACGAAGTGTGAGTGTGTATTTCTAGTCAGACCAATCGTGATCCTCTAACTCAGAATCATCCTCTGAGTCGCTGTACTCCACAGCTATGCGGCGGGACAGAATGGTGGCCACGTCGTTCCCCACCGGCTCCCGCTTTGCCTGTTGTTCCTGCTGTTCCTGCACTTTCTTCAGCTGGATACCTGGGAACACACACACACACACACACACACACAATTTTGAAAAAAAATTCAAACTGTAATAATTTATGCAGATTTTTCTTCCCAATTTCAATATTATGGATTCTTTTTTTCTAGGTTCATGACATGCAGTATAATGCCTGTCCATTTAAGCATCCACTACACTAAAGGGGGTGAATACTTATACACGCCATCACAACTAACATGACAAGAAGGTAACACTACACATAAAGTGATTTTCAGAGTACTTCATACTCAGACTGAAAGTATATTAGGGACTGATTAATATCCTACCCATGCGTATGGCTGCAAGCAGGTCACTGCGGGCATCGTTCATGGGCGGGGCTTCAGCAGGCACAGGTGGCCGTTTGGGTGTGATGAGCTGGGTGGTGTTGGGTGGAGGAGGTGGTGGCCCTGGTGGAGGAGGGGCAGCCAGTGGACCGGAGGCCGGCGAAGCAGGCATGATGTAACCGGCGCCTATAGGTGGGCCTGAAGGTTGGCCCATAGAGGGCATAGCAAAGGCAGTTTGGGATGATGGAATGTGAGGAGCTGGGGGTGGAGGGGGTGGGGCTGAGTAATCCAGACTGCAAGAAAAAAAAAGACAGGAGGAAAATTTAAATCATCACCACAAGGTGGAGCCATTTATATTTAAAAAAAAAAAAACAGAGTTGGTTTTTGGGTTAATTTGGTTTATGACCATGTGAAATTTATATTTACACCTCCATAGCAGGTCATGTGCATCTGTCATGCCAGCCACAAGCACAAACCTGTAGTCCATTGGTGGGAGGGGCATGGAGCCATTCATGCATTCTGTGGGTGGAGGAGGTGGAGGAGCCTGGTGTGGACGCCCCAGTGTTCCCGAGCGGAAAGCCATAGGCCCCATCCTGTGGTCCTGGTCCATGTGAGCATGAGCTGTGAGAGCTGCCATGCTGGGGGGAGGGCCGGAGTATGTGTGGGCGTGGCCTGCATGGTTGGACATGGCTAGATAACCATGGTCCAGGTGGTCCTGCCTGTGAGACCTATAAAAATCAAAAGAAAGGAAGAGAACGCAATTTCATATATGCATCTTTGTTTTATTACTGTAACCTCCCGGTGTCACTGATTTTTACAAATTACATTGTCTTCTAAAAAGCAGCTTTTAGTGGTGTTCACACTAGCACCTGAGGTCACCTTAGTATTAACCCTCTATTAACCAGCGTAGCATATCTGCTACATGAAATGAAAGGGTTAATAGCCTAGATATTCCCCCCGAAAATGAACTTGGTTAACAGAGGGTTATGTGCACAAAAAGTTATTCAAATAAGGCATACACAATATAATATACAGTAAAAATAGAACACATGGAGAGTACGAACCTTCACCTAGCCAAAAATAAATAAATAAAGTATACAGCCCTGCTGCTGGACCCAACGTAACACCACACTTCCATAAAACCTGTCTTAACTCTAATGTTGAAGAATCGTTAAAAAAACTCTTGGATCCTCAAGATGACCCAGATCATCTTCAAAATCTTCCTTGTCCATAGCTCCACCTCTCTGTGATCATGCATTACTGTGTTATTCTCCATGCTACACGTTACTTGAAACTCTCAGATGTGACACTAGGGTGGTTCTACCATCAAGGGTCCATCTTCCGAGTGTATCTTAGGTCTATATGTTGTACCTTCTGGACATCAGTCGCCCGTAAAGGGGAATTAAACTCAAACTTAATAAAAGCTTGAATGCAGAGTTTATGTCAGTTTCTATCTAAACACACTGTTTCATTAACCTTTTTAAAAACCATCAAGAACTTCACCCAGAGGGGGGCTACATTATAATGTGAAAGTAGCGAAAACTCACATGATCACCCTGTGTTTTTTCAGTAATACCGAACTAATTTGCATATAATTTCATGCCACTGTATTCTTTTCTTTTATTTGTACAGAAGCGCATATTATTTGTATTTGTACCTGGTTTTAATGTCGGTGTCAGGGGACAAGAATATGATGCTGCATCTTAAATATTGCAAAATCATGACTGCTATATATAGAACCAGTGATCTATAATGAGCAATTCGAGCTTTTGTGCCATGGCAGAGTGAAGTTCTAACCTAAATAAATAAATAAATCCTCCAGGCTGGTTTGCATTAATTTCTAATGCAACACATCTCATTTTATAGCTCAGAATGTTTTCTTTTATAAATCATGTGTGTGTGCGTATGTGTGTGTGTGGGTGTATCCTTTCACCTGTTTTCAGGCGACATGGAACCCTCAGATGATCCCCCCCTGTGCACCGTGTGCCGCATGTCGGGCCTCAGTTCCTTATCGAAGGCCATCATGTTCCACTCCTGACGCCGGTTACGAGCCTTTCGGACCTTCTTCACCTCTCTCTGTAGTGTGCCATCCACACAGCGCTTCTGCTCCTGTTGTTCACAAGAGCTTCAGTACAACATGCTCAAGACTTCATGATGAGAACAAGACTGGTTATGATTTTCAGTTTCTCAGTTTCAAGTAATTAAGTACAAAGAGATAAAAAAGCATGACATTTATTAAAACATTTAAATAACATCAAACCTTTCTGGATGTGTGTGTGTTATGCAGAGAGAGAGAGAGAGAGAGGGAGAGACTGAGACAGAGGCAGTGATAGAGAGAGGGAGAGAGAGGGAGAGAGAGATGAAAAAGTAAGAAAGAGATGAGAGGCAAAGGGAGAGAGATACAGAGAGGGACAGACACACAGAAAGAGAGCAGTGTGAGAAAGAGAGCAATGATAGAGACAGAAAGAGGTGAATGGAGATTGAAAGAGGGAGAGAGATACAGAGAGACACAGACAGAGAAAGAGAGCGGTTTGCGAAAGAGATAGAGAAAATTATAGAGCAATGCTAGAGACATACAGACAGAGAAAGAGAGTGGTGTGTGTGTGAGAGAGCAAGAGAGAGTGAGAGCACTGATAGAGAGAAAGAGACAGAGAGAGATGAGTGATTAAGTCTATCATAAGTAATCAGAAATCATTAGACAGTAGGAGCATTAAAAGGTGAAATAAGAAAGATCATACGAGTGCTACCTTCTGCCGTCTCTTCTCTTTCCTCTTGTCCTCCGTGTCCTGAAGCATTTTCTCCTTCCATAGATCAAAGAAGTATGAGGGGTCTGTGTAAAATTTTAACCCTTCCTTATTGTCGTCCCTGTAAACAGAGTAAAGATGAAATTCATTGGTTTATATAATATAGTTTTAAACAAGTGCAGGTTTTGTGTTATATAACCTACAGGAAGTAGCCTGAGACTGACATTACTCAGAGTTAACACTGAGTAGACACACAGACACACAGATCCATACACACCGGTATGGTGTGAGGATGTTGAGGGGGGGAGGTGGGTCACTCCGCTGGTGCATCTCTTTCACAGGGATCGGGACACTGCTCTTGGATACCACCTGCTGGTCCTGTACAGTACAGCTCTTAAAGGCCTTTCTCATGTTAATGTCCTGCAGAGACACTGTAGAGACACACACACACACACACACACAACGGAAAATCAATAACATTTCCCAGCAAACATTAAAAAAAAGAAACAACCCAAAGAGGACCCAACAGTACTGATTAAACATTCCAGACATGAAATACAGATACTGGATGCAATTATTGAGGAAAAGACCCAATAATAAATGAAATAATACTGTAACTTATACAATATTAAATATGATTAATATTACAAAACAGACAAAACTAAAATATCATTTTACAATCTTAAAAATAAGATTAAAATAGCATTAGTAGTAGTAATAGTCGTAATAGTAGTATAGATATTTAAATTATAAGCCATTATTAAAGCATAATTTCACCCCAGATCTGTCCATAACAACACTCGCTGCAAAATAAAAAGATCGCTGGTTCGATTCCTGAACCAGCAGGAAAAATATGTGACAGTGAGGGAGCTCCTACTCCACGTTCATGGCTTAAGTGCCCATGAGCAAAGGAACTAACCCACAACTGCTCTCCGGGCACACCAAATGTGCGGCAGCCCACTGCTCAGAGTTTGAGTGTGTGTGTGTGTGTGTGTGTGTGTGTGTGTGTGTGTGTGTGTGTGTGTGTGTGCGCGCTCAATGTTTACGCGTGTGTTTGCTCGCTTTGGATGGGTTACATGCAGAGGCAATAA
>JBCNYG010000023.1:9353719-9369108 GCA_039654305.1 Porochilus rendahli | reverse complement strand
GGGGGGGCCTCGCATTCTTAAGTCAAAAACAACTGGACTGATTTGTTTTTTTTTGAACATGGTTCACATCTCATCCAAAAGACTTCTTTAGTTCTAAAATCTGATGGGAAGTCCTATGTAGACGCTTTTGAATCAACAACTCAAGATCACCATGACCTTAATGACTGAGAATCTACATACATATAGCTGTAGGTCAACAACAAATGATTTCCACACTGTCTAACTGGTGAAGAGCAAAGCCGATCGAATGGAATTCCAACAGAAACAATATCGGGCACTTGCAGGGTTTTTAAGTGTGATTTTTGGGCTTTCAAACATTGGATTTCCATATAACAATAATAATGATGTACTGCATTTGTGCTTGTTTCCTGTTAGGCTAAAACAAATGGTAAAAACCCCTGTTTCTGGAGATCTACCTCACTGAAGACTGGCTCCAACCATCATCATAACCTTGTGAATATCTAATCACTGATTCAAGAGGTGCCTGATCAGCAAAAAGGGTGTGTTGGACTTCTGTTGGAGAAAAAAAAACACAGGAAGGTTGATCTCTAGGAACTGGGCTGGAGCCATGGAAAAATTCAGGTTTCTGGACTGATTTATTACTGTTGAATTTAATAGTAATCTATGAGCTCTGGGTCAAATTTGAAAATGGTCATGGCTCAGAAATTATACAATAAACAGGGCTCGAATTTCAGATACTTTCATTTGATAAGTACAGGAACATTTCTTGGTAAAATGAAGACAATCCAATCTTAAAGGGTGTAGAACAGTCTGGAAGTTGATCGATTTGGCAAATAATGTGTTGTCCCAACTTCAAAAAAAAAATACATAAAGTAGTAAAGCCCAGACATAAAATTTGTTCAACTCAAGTGAACAGGCTACTGATTTGTCCAGCACTAGGTTTAATCCAAGACAAGCTCCACAAATACATGCACTATCTCACGTTTTAATAAGCTTTAAAGCAATAGTGCAAGTCCACACTGCAGTGCGGTGGTGGTACCAGTAACTCTGTATTATATCACACCATCAGTTGTTTATTTATTTTATTTTTTTTATCAAAGCATGACTTTTATCTTTATTCCATCAAGCCGGAGCATCAGAATACAGATATAAAGAGCGACACATTTGAAGTCGTGTTGTCTCTGCTGACACGCTGGTCCTATGATGTCCTGTGACAAGGTGAAGAACTGTGAATAACCAGCAGTCATTCTCATTCTGAAGTGAGAGAACAAAACTAAATCTCTATAAAGCAGAACCACCCGTGAAAAATCTGTTGCGCATTTATTTTATTTTGGAATAAAACACAGCTGGATTCTGGCAGCACAGGTTCTTCATATCAGGAACCAGATGTTTTTCTTCCAATTTATTTTAAAGACAACGTTTTTCAGTAGGTTTATGATTTGGGGTTGTGTCTAAAAAAAATAATTTTACAATTACAATCTTGATTATATTTGTGGTAACCAGTGAGGACACACATAATGTGTCACGTGACCTCATACACTTTTCTGAGGATACAGAGAAAAAATTTTCATTTTCAGGATAACACACTGAGTGTGTCTAAGTCCTGCATCTCAATGTTATCCCTCGTACTGTCCTGCCCTGATATTAAACCATGTATAAAATCATATACATTAAGTGTCCAATGCAGTCAATAGTTATATAATTATTCATAACATATTTATAACATTAAATTAAGCTTCTTGTCTGTATAAGCTAAATACAAATGAAATACATCCAGAGGTAGTGTGCAAGTCTTAGGCACATGCATCAAAAAAGAATAAATAAAAGAATAATTCAAGCTATACAACAAACAAATCTTAAAAACAATGAAATTATATTTCTACATTAAAAATATAGAGTTGCAAACAGTAATAAATGAAACAAATGAACTGTAAAAAAACACAGCACTCTCAGATCCAGTGTGTGCTGTTTTATAAAGAAATATGTGGCAAGTTTTACTAAACGTCTTTCAAAACCAAACACAGTTCTTAAGGGGGTTTTGACTGTTACACATGCGTCCATTTTTGCAGCAAAAACAGAACAGATTTCTCGTGTGTCTAAAAAATGACTCGAGATAATATGGTGTTTTGGTAATAGTAGCTAAATAATGCTTTCCTCACAAACATTTCTGTGCATTATTCTTTATATATACACATATACACATATTATATATATATATATATATATAAAGTCCTTAGTCAATTTTCCGTAAGACAGTGCTCGATACAGTAAAGTAGAGCTAAATATATATATATATATATATGTAAAATCTTTCGCTGAAATATGAATGTACTTCTTGCATAATTTGTACTGAGGGATGCAGATGTCAATAAAATAAAAATCTATCACAAAGTCTTTACTAAGAAAAGTAGGATGTCCAAGTAAGACTTTGTACACTACAGTCAAAGAGGATTAAAGAGTTAAAGAGGATTAAAGAGATACGTTCGTGGTGTTAAAGACATTTTGCTAAAATGTCAGGGCTGTGAACCTCATCTTACTGCACTGTACAACCCTGCATACTGCAATGACAAAAGAGATTATATTCTATTCTTGCAAAGGTTTATAGCTGATGTTTTAAAAACAAATAAAGTTCATATAGTCGTGAGACAATTTCCTCTACAATGCACTAGCTTTCATTTGGAACTTAAGAGCCTCATATTGATCTATTAGTGAACTGTCACTATTATACTGATTACTGTCACATCATATGTACCACTTTCACTAACTGTGTTTGGGGGGAAAAGATTCATTATTGGCACCGGTTGGAGTTATAGCTGCAGGGTTGAAGCATCACTGGCCTACGAGAAGCCGAAAAGGGGCTGATTTTCTCCTTTCTTCATCGTCAGGTTGAGGAAGAAGGCAGGTGCGTGAGGTTCACAGGGCAGACGTGTCACCTGTCCGACGGATGCGTGATAAATATGCCTAAATAAAATGTAACACCGCGGATTTCACACCAATCGCACGCGGGTCTCAACCCCCGTGAACCTGTAAGGAAATCATCCGTGATGGAGGAGAGGAAGATGAAGCCGAACGCGTGGATGATGACAGTAAACAGACAGAGAGACAGACGCGAAGAGGCCTCGCCGTGAAACTCACCCGTCTTTTCTCTTCGCCTTGTACACATGACCGTATGTCCCCCGGCCGACTTTACATCCCTCATACTCGAACAGGTCCTCAACACGTTCCCTCTCTCCGGTCAGTTTCACTTTGAAATCATAGTCCATTTTCACTGCAGCTTTGTTCCCAAACGCTTTTGTTGTCTTTCTTCCCTTTAAAGCGCCGCTAACAGGGAGGCAACTTTACTCCGAGCACCCGCTCACACAAATTGAGTTGCCTTCCCTCCTCGCGTCCGCTTTTAATCCTGCTTAAATCCCCACATTTACCTTTGGAAATTTGAAGATAACAGAGTAGACAGTTTTTGTGTCCAGAAATCACTCGGTGTTACTACGTTCTCGAGCAGACTTCGGTATTTTTCCCCTGCAACTGCGCTTCCCAGCCGGTATCTCACTGGGGAGAACTGCGCGTCGGCATACGGCACTGTCGCAAAAGCGTCGTAAAAGCCGCTAATTGAGAGGACGGAAGCTTTGTGGTGCACCACGTGGATTTCGTTTTAAACTCGTTAGGCTATATGTAGGAAAACCGCGTTGAATCCCTAGACGTTTCCAAAAGTGCTACATCATCTCAGTTTCGTGTTTGCGTCGTTTGTGTAAACATTTAGCAGTGCGTGCTCGCTTGATCTTGATAGCAATGTATCATATTCTAAAACTGGACTTGCTTAGGCGTTGAAGGTGCAAATTGGAAATAAGTCAAAATGTAGACGCATCAGCTAAACTTCAGAAAAGGACAGACTGATTTAAAAAGGACTACAGATATATTTTTGTTACTATACGCATTTACATCATTACTGATAACCCTGTTCTCTTATCCAGTTGAAACTTTTTCATATTTATTATTTGACAAGTAACTAAATGTAATGTATAAAATAAAATGATGCAACGCATGACAATGAACAAATAGGAACGCGTTTCTGAAAAGATCGTACCCGATCGGTCAAATATTTCTGTAACACCGTTGGTCCCGTTTTGATCGATTTTTTTCCCACACCTATATTCCTTACATAATCCCACCTCTTGAGCTAGGCTGAGATTGCTTAGTGGTTTGTAGCCTCAAATAGTCAACTGATTGGACAGATTTGGCGAAACATTACCCAATCCTCGCACAGAAGGCGGTGTATCGGGGAGTCAATTCGATCAGAATGCAGGAGGGAGGATTTGTTGTAATGCGGGTGGGAGAAAAAGATAACGCACCTAGGCTACATTTGTAATCAGAGCGGAGAGGAAAGAGGACTTGTCCGTATAATAGCTGCTGTTTCAGGTACTGAAATGTGCGTTTTTGTTTGTGTCATCGCAGCATGTTCCGAGTACACACATCATCGATGTTATTAAAACGTTTTGTTGGGTTTATCCGCTAACGGTCATTTTTCGTGAGTCGGCTAAACAATTGTCAAACGGCTATTTTTCTTTAGCTAGCAGTTAGCTTGGTGGATGTCTTTCTCGGTACTAACAAACTCACATACAAAATGACAGCTCGATTTTCTTTGCTATTATCTCTTTTGGAGTGTTAATTTGGCGACGTTTTATTGCTAAGTTTATTATATGATTTTGGCAACATTTTAAAGGCAACATCGCTTCTTCATTGTGTCTCGGTTTCAGTGCTAGCTTACACGGTGCCCGACGTTTTCTTTGTCATGGCCCGCCTTTGGCTCGTGGTGATTGGTGAGTCGGTGTGCCAGTCATTAATGCTGTTTTTGTGATTGGTCCATGGGTTGACGCCGTCAGTTCATTGCTCCGCTAGCTTTGCATTCTTCACCGTGGCCTGCTGTAACTGTGGATTATTGCTGAACAATAATAGTGATTAAGAAGGGATCTGTTTTGTTTATTTGGGGTTTATTTGTTGATGTTATTAAGGCTGTCTAATTGCAAAGCCTGAAAACCTCGGGTTTAGAGCGAGGCTTTACGGATCATTGTATTCTGGCGTACATTTTGAGGTAGAGCTTTTCCATAATGATGGGTGTAACATTATAAGAGTAAATACAATTTGATGTTTTAGCAAAATATGACATTTTTCACGTGTTGGATATTTACAGAGTTTGCATCAGGTTCATTTTACCTTGCCCATAACTTATAGTACCAAACACTTTATGAATGCATGCCATGTGCAGATAGTTTTTCTCCCTTAAACCATCACATCAGTCGAAAAATCCTTTTTGCAGCCACTAATATATTGTAGCGTTCAGCTTTTACAGGCGGATGGCCCGTCATGTAGACTTGCATTCCCTGACTGTGATGGCAGCTGTCTCAAGGGGAAAGCAGCTAGTGTCGCTGGAAGTTGTAATATGACGTCATGGGATAATTTTATCTTCAGTGCATAGTCATTGTCATTTGCATATCAAAATTTGTTACATTATGTAAGATATTTTTTTTACGTTTAGTATACAGCACAATTTTCTCTTCAGTTTGAATCGGAATAATATTAATAATTGTAGAATACTAGATTATCGCCTACGGATTGTTTCTTACAGAAGGACGTTGTCACTGTACCATAAGTGAGTTATTTACGTTTTTACTAAATTCTGTAATTTCTTTTGAGCATGCGGGGGACAGGTGGAGAAATAACAAAGAGGAAACGGTTACAGATGAGGTCAGTCACAAGCCAAGAGCAGAGTTTAAGATGAAGAACAAAGCGTGAAGTGGAGTAAACACGATTAGTGATTGGTTAGATGTAAACGGTACTGATCAGCCGCTTGTTTTATGGGAGCGATCCTAATAAGTGGTGGGCTATTGGGAGCGATGATGATCAACTATCTGTTGGTTGTTGGTGAGCAGTGTTTTTTTTTTTTTTTTTTATTGTTGGTCTGTTTATTTGTTTTGGGTTTTTTATTTCATAAAGAGATGCTAATCAGCAGTTGACTGTTTAAAGTGGTGCTGTTCAGGGGTTGGTTATTTGGTGGAACAGTGATCAGTGGTGGGCTGTTTGAAGTGACACTGATCTTCAATTGGTTGATTGGAAGTTGGTTATTGGGGGTGACACTGATCAGCGGTTGGTTGTTGGGAGCAAAAGTTATGGCTCAGTACCATTTTCCAGCATTTATTATTCTTATTTGTTCTTCGAAAATAACAGCTTTGATGACCGTCAGGGGTTTTAATGGTTTTATACATGAATACCTCTATAAAGAGTGCACACAAGTTTAGTCCTGTCTAACAGTTTCCCCTTTTATGTGTGGGCTAACGGAGAACAGCGGTTTCCGTGGTGATGGACCCTCCCGGCGGGCGAGACGAGCGTCGCCGTCAGGCTGAGCGTCTTCGGCGGGAGGAGGCGTACTACCACTTCATCAACGAGCTGAGCGAGGAGGAGTATCGGCTCATGAGAGATAGCAACCTGCTGGGCACACCGGGTGATTTCACACACACACACACACACACACACACTTGCACACACACACTCAATCTGAATGGTCAGCAGCATCATGATGCTGATCCTGACACTGATGTGATGTTTTGTAAAATTCCTGATTAAATTTTTTTTGTCCGCACACACTTGCAGGTGAAGTCACTGCTGAGGAGCTGAGGCAGCGTCTGGATGGAGCGAAGGAACGCGTGTCGTCTCAGCCTCGCCCTGAATCACGTCCACAAAACAGTGAGGCGGGCCAGGAGGGCAGCAGCGGTGAGTTATGATGTCTACAGCAGCATGTCTTTGGCTTACGTTTTGCTTGTAGCTGTGCTCTGGGCTAGCAGCACAATTGCTCGATCCTTCACTTTTTATAATTTATTATAACAGTGTGGGGAACTGAGCAGCAGTAAATGTGACACTGAATTGTTGTTTGCTTTAAAACTAATTTCTAAGAAGCCACTCTAATTATGTCACTTCCTGTGTGTTTGTGTTGCAGCTACCGCTGAGCCAGGCACCGAGAGCACTAATGGAGACTCCCTGCTGGAGTGGCTCAACACCTTCCGGCGCACAGGCAATGCCACCCGCAGCGGCCAGAGTGGCAACCAGACGTGGCGTGCCGTCAGCCGTACAAATCCGAACAGTGGCGAGTTTCGCTTCAGCCTGGAAATCAACATCAACCACGAGCAGCCTGAGCCGGGAGAACACAGCGATGCTTCTGACCCCGTCGAACTTTCTGTTCCACAGAGGGCCTCAGCATCTATACGCACTGCCTCAAGGCCAACGCCCTACTCCACTCAGAACCCTGCACCTTATCCTGCTACCAGGCCTACTCTGGGGAGACGGGCTCAAGCACGGCGCACTCGCAGTAGCACAACCCCACCTATAACCCCGCCTTTGATCTCGCAGGCACCATATACAAGTTTAAGGAGGAACCTTGCCTTGCCTCAGCCAACACCACTTCCCCCTTCTCCTCCCCCTCCTCCCCCTCTTCCTCCTGCGCAGCCCATATCCCAACCTCAAGAGCAGGATAATATTAACAGTGTGCAGTTGCAAGTCCAGCCGCAGCCTTCTTCACTTAGTAACGAGGAGGAGCAGGACTCTAACGACACTCCAGACTGTCCGGAGGCCATGTCCCACATCGGTGTGCAGGGAGCGGTGGCTAGCCGTGAGGCACGCAGAACTCGTTCACGTGGCCGGGTCCGCCGGATTGCTCTGTCCCGGTCCTCACGTCGCAGCCGCTCACCTCTAGATAGAAACTCCACTCGAAGCTCTAGCCCCACCCCCAGCAACAGTGCTCCTGCAATAGAGTCTGCTGTAAGCACAGCTGCTGCTGCTGTCGAGATGGTGGAAGTTCCCGCTGAGCCGACAACACCTGTGGAATCTGTCCCTGAAGTGGGCACAGAGGAGGGTGAAACGCCTGCGTCTGGCGCATCGGGAGGCGTCCGCCGGCACCCAACTATCATGTTGGATTTGCAAGTGCGCCGAATCCGTCCAGGTGAGAACCGAGACCGGGATAGCATTGCCAGCCGCACACGATCTCGCGCCCGTGCTGCTGAAAATACTGTCACCTTTGAGAGCGACAGTGGAGGCTTCAGACGGACCATCTCGCGCTCGGAACGGGCAGGCATCCGCACCTACGTGAGCACTATCCGCATTCCTCTGCGACGGATCTCAGAGACGGGACTGGGTGAGCCAAGTTCAACGGCACTGCGATCCATTCTGCGGCAGATCATGACTGGCTTCGGAGAGCTAAGCTCTTTAATGGAGACCGAGGCAAACCCGGAAGGGTCCGCTCCTGGACAGAATGTGGGCATCAGCGCTGCAGCTCAGACACAACGTGCACAGGGTGGTGAGGCCACAACAGGAAATGCTGTAACCGATTCGGGACGAGAGGGTGGAGCGACGGGTGAGACCGGCCAGGCGAGGGTGGGCACCAACGGGCGGGACACAAACAACCTGGTTGAGAACGGCACTCTGCCCATCCTGCGGCTGGCACACTTCTTTTTGCTGAATGACGAGGAGGACGACGAGCACCCACGCGGCCTCACCAAAGAGCAGATCGACAATCTGGCAACACGCACCTATGGCCAGGCGAGCCTGGAGGGCGAGCAGGGGCGTGCCTGCAGTGTGTGCATCAACGAGTATGCGCAAGGCAACAAGCTGCGCAGCCTGCCCTGTGCACACGAGTTCCACATCCACTGCATCGACCGCTGGCTCTCGGAGAATAACACGTGCCCCATCTGCAGGCAGCCCATTCTGTCCAGCCATCAGGACTGACTCTGTTGCTCCCTCCTTTCCTCCCTCCATCGCTCCTGTACATATCGCTTCAGCTGTTCCACCAGTCCCATCAACGCCCCCTGTACGCCGCTGTAGGTAGAATTGCGAGAAGAAAAAAAATAACACAGAGAATTAACAAAGCTTTATTTTTTTAGACCTGTGTATTGTTTTTTTTTCCCTCCTGTCTGCGTAGTCTCCGCCATCCTGCTTCAGGGTTCCGTTAACCAAAACACACCAGATATGAACTGTGACGATTAATCAGTGTTAGCAAAAGCTAATCTTCATCATTTCACTTTGTTTCACACAATGGATTTTTCTAGAATGTTCTGTAAACGCCAGACTCGGAGAATCTGTAAATATACAAATGCCTGTGCTTTTTATGATGATTTTGTTTTTTGAGTTTGATGTTGAGATACAGTATAGAGACCTGCATAAGATAAGCTCCTCTTGAAATCTGTTTGAACTTTAGTTTTACGGCGCGCACTCTTAGCCATTTTTAAAGCTCTTAACACTTTTTTTTATCGCGTTGGCATCAGGCAGGTGCGTCTGGACGCATCCCTACTCTGATCGCAAACCATTTCATGGTTTTAAGATGATGGTAGTCATGGAAATGGCGACGAGTTACGTACACTACATGCTTTCATGATATGGACGGAATATATAGTTTGTTTTTCAGCATTTCTGATGAAGATTATTTAATAATATTTTGTCTGCCCCGTCGCATGCATGCGCCATTTTTAAATTTAAAGCTTGTCCTTTTTTAACCTGTTTATGAACACAATGCCAGCACACAGGTCTGTAATTAGATGGATAATCAGTTCGTTATACTTCTTAAAGCACTTGCAGTAAGCGATTTAGGTTTATTGAAAAGGCCAAGCTTTTAAAAATACATAAAATGATAGAAATAAGAATTGATTTGTAAGTTTACCCCAAATGTTAATAGACTATTTCTTGTTCAGCCCAGTTATCGACATTCAAGTTCTTTTGAGATTTTTTTTTTTAATGAATGTTTTATTAAACATGACGTTGTCTTCCAGGTCTTTTTTTTCCACACCGAAGCCTCTTGTTGTAACAGATTTTCCCTGCTGAATATAACAGACCTGATGCAGAACATCATTCGAGCACAGATACACGCAGCGTTGTTTTAGGCTTTTGTTATGCACTGAACACTGATTAGATTCTCTCTGAAGTTTAATTCTTTATGAAGGTGACAAATATGAATTAGTCTCTTAAGACTCTTTTGTGTAGAAAGTGCTTAAAGGACATTTGATGAGCTTGTTATAATTCTGTGTTCTGCTCTGTGAATAAGCAGGGTTGTAATACACACACACACACACACAAATCGGTACGCTTCTCAACACACCTTTATGTTATGCCTCAATATCTCATTTAAAAGAAACATTAGGAGAAAAAAGTGGTTTCCTTCCAGATGTAGTGAAATAATACTTCTATTTTGTCTGTATGTTGCAAAGGAAGAGTGTGTGTGTGTGTGTGTGTGTGTGTGTGTGTGTGTGTGAAATTATGATGTTTGTGGTCCAGAGTCCTTCATCTCAGAGTGTGATGGGGTCTTTGGCCATTTAAAAAAAATCCAGAATGATTTATTTAGTTCTTATTTAATAAGGTAAGAAATGACCTTGAGATATGAAAATGTATTATGTTCTAATGTGATGCTAAAACAGTTACAGATATGTATTCTGTTACTATGTAATAAAACGAGCAAAGTGAATATTCTTTTTCTGCTCCTTCATATTAAATAAAGTTTATTTGTTGTAACGAGAGCAACACACCAATCCAATCATCTCAGATCAAATACACCTATGTACTACCCAAACTAAATTAATAACATGATCAAATATTGTTTTTACTCCTCAGCTGGTTTGGGCTAGAGGGGTGTTGTTGTTGGCTTGGCGGGCAGGTGGTGTGACAATATTTTTGTCCTGGCCATTGCTCAGCTCATGCACAGGCCAGCTTTCTGAACTTTTGCATAGGCACTCCCTATGACCTAAACGTGTGTGTGGGGTAGCTAATCTGCATATGTGACCTTTGAACTTTGCAAAGTGACCTTGAACAAATAAAATTTATATGGGCCATTGCTCAGCTCATATACATGATAGCTTTCTGAAATTTTGCAGAGGCACTCGCTATGACCTTAACCTGTTTGTATGGTGGCTAATAAAATGTTGGTTGTATGAAACTCTTCGTATGGGGGATGGCAATTGCTAATTGCTTATTTCGAGTGTGTTTGGATATGTTAATTTTGAAATTTAGATCATTTGAGGCTTGGTTGTTTATAATTCTATACAAATTAAGATTGATCTGCTGCACTCTGAATTTCACTGGTAGCCAACCCATTCTCCTAAATTCAGTGAAACCAATGGTGACAGACCTAAATTATATCTGATGACTCTGTTCTGGAACTGTTTTTCTTTTTTAAAAGGCTTTTTCTATGTTATGTTTTTATCTGTTTGTACTCAGTTTTTTTGTGATATTGTATTGTCAACTGCTTCAAAAAGGGGTTAATTTTTACCCCTCAGCCGGTTATGGTCAGAGGGGTATTGTCTTTGGCTTGGAGGCCGGGCGGGCCAAACCTGCCATCAGGTACACGAATGTGTATTAGTATTAGATTGTCCTCTTGTCAATCATTTTAGACACGCCCCTTATTTCATCATCTTAAATCGTTGTGATAGAGAAGTTGCAAGTGATCGAGTCGTATCTTAATTTATCCTTCAGAATGTTTAAGTGTGTGAATGTGAAATTATGGAGGTGTTTGCTCAGGGGAATTAGTTAAAATGCAAGTTAACTGAACCACCCCGTCGGGTGTAAATGTGGTTGTGCTCAATGAATAAATAAAAAACTAAAATCTAATGTACTCATTTAACTATCAGCAGCCTTTCCCCCCACAAAATCTTACCCAATGCACTAAATACTATTCTAACCTTCACACTATCATTTTAATAAAGCTGGTAGAAGTGCTGCTTCAGAATATTTACATCTTTATTGATACCAACAAATAAATACAATCATAAAAGTATAAATGTTAAAAAAAGAAGATGAGCAGTACCATGGTGTGTTACTGGAGTGTTACTATAAGCATAATACATTCCGTATCTCCAGTATGGACGGATCAGTGTATAAAAATGCATAATCTACCTTTAATCATTTCGAAGTACAAGTCAGTCTATACTGTATAATTGTAGTAATCACACTGATTTATTGTTATAATATACATTCTTAAACATCGTGTCAAATCAAGGGGAAAAATTACAGTTTAAAATTGAAGGTAAATTGCACGTGCAAACATTTATGAAAAGAGTAAAAGGAAATAAAAATGCAATCCAATAAAAGTGACAGGACTGTAATAGAGCGTTCTTTGTTTTTAAGGCAGTGAACACCGGCTTGAGGACACCTGTTCGGCTGTTTAGATTTTTATTCTTCTAAACGTGACATTCGAACAGCTTTTAAAGTGATATGTATTTAAGTAGATAATACTCCGGAATGTCTTGTCTAGCGCGCGGTGGGCGGAGCTAAAGAGAAGACGCGACGCGGAGGCGCGCCTGAAGAGAATCAGCAGCAGCTCGTGGGATGCGCGCTCCCGCTCAGATGCGCGCCCTAAAGCCCTGCATGACCTAACGTTTGTGGCGATGCTCGGTGTTTTGCAGAGCGCGGTCCCGTATGCGGTCCCCGTGGCCCCCTGAGCTGGGCTTCTGATCTATGGATATGCTCTCGGCGCGCTCGGACGCCCGACACCCGCAGCCGCAGGATGTACTTTAACCGGCGATCGAAGAAGATCCACAGCGAGGGAGGTGAGTGAGGCGTCTGGATCCCGATTATACACTCGATCAATAATCGATTCTCCCCCCCTAGTTTTAAGGGATGTCCTGGTGTTTGTCAGCTGCGAATTTGCGCAACGCGTCGGCGGGTAAAATGGAGGCGAGCGCGTAAGACGGATGCGCCCCGGGGCCTGTCACCGAGCACGACTCACAAACGGCCTATTCATCCCCATCCCAACTGGGTCTCATCGGTGCGCCTGGGCTCCGAGCCGCTAGAGCGATGTAAACACGCGGGTTGCCCCGGTGATGTCATTAGACTTGTCCTTGTGCATTAAAGACGCAGCTGCCTGCATTCGGCAGTTACAGCATGATCCTGAAATCAGAATTAACGCATCATAGGAATTCTTTCCAAAAATGATCACTTAGACTTCAGAACGGATTGCAGTAGATACAGAGCTGGTCATTGGAACACCAAGCGCAGTTAAGGAACCTGAATTGAGGCTAGAGCAACAGTGTCATAGTGGCATGTCCACTTCATAATAAGAAGGTCCTGGGTTTGAGTCCGGGCTCAGTGAAGGGTCTCTGTGTGGAGCTTACATGTGCAGGTTTCATTTGATTACTCCGGTTTCCCCCCCAACAATCCAGAAACATGCACCTGAGGCAGATTGGCTGTTTCAGATTGCCCCTGTGAATGTGAAGGTTTGTGTGTGTGTGTGTGTGTGTGTGTGTGTTGGCCCTGTAATGGAAAATTCGGAATGTTCATGGTGTACCTGACCTTCACCAAGTGAGATAGGCTCCAGACTCCTCACGAACCTAATAAGCAGATTGGCAAATTAATTAACAAATGAATGAATGAATGAATGAACTGACTGTAACCAATCCTGCATGCAGAGGAAACCTACACAAACATAACGTTGGGAAGCTCCAACATGTGACAATGTTACTCCCTGTAGCTTATTTATTGTCATTATCATTCCAGTTACTCTGCACTCCCATGATACATTGGGCCACTTTTGTGGCTTGCATTTTAATGTTTTGTTTGTTTGTTTGTTTGTTTTTTACTTGAGGGGGGTGCAAGCTCCCTGCAAAACCTGTTCTCCAGAACAAACTCATATTCACACCTAGGGGCAATCTGGAACAGCCAGTCAGTCTAATGTTCATGTCTTCGGAGGAAACCAGTGCACCCCAAGGAAACCTAAACGCACACAGGGAAAACATGTAAACTCCATACAGAAATGCTCAGTCCCAGGACCTTGGTGTTGTGAGGTGAGAGTGCTACCCACTTTAGTACCTTTATAATAACTCAGAGAAAACTGGATTAAAGTTTAAAGTGTCCAAGTTTAAAAAAAAAAACACAGGCTACTAAATGTACATGCTACTGAGTGAGTGAGTGATTGATTGACTTACTAATGGTTTACTGGGTGGAAAGGTGAGTAATTGAACGAATGAATGAATAAATGAAGGAATGAATGAAAAAAAACCCCTTGTCCTACTGCATTTTCTATCTTTAAAGCAGTGCCTTTTATCTGGACGATGATTAACTCCTTACAGAATGAGAGCATTTTCTCTGAGTAGTCAGACGAATTACACTCCTGACTGAGCATCCTGGCAGTAGAGACTCACCCGAAAGTCCTGACCTAAGCTGGTCACTTAGAGCACCACTTTATTTCTGTTAGCTTTATCCTTAAATGCTGAAGGCAGAGCTCTTAATTAATCCTCTTAAAGTCCACACCCACGTGGATGATTGACAGCTACCTGGCTCGCATTTTGTTCACATGATGGGGAAAATGAAAAAAGGTTGCTTGGACCATCGAGGGTAATAAAACATTTTATATTTTAAAAGGCTCTTGAATTCTCAGTTCTGATTAATCAGATGAATCAGGTCAGGAGTCACTTATATGGTTTAAAGTGTTTATATAAACATATAATAATAATACATGCATATTATTGTTTCTATAGTAAGAATGCAAATAAAATTGTCATTTTTTTAAAGAATAAACAACCACTTTTAAAATATAATGGCGGCATGGTGAGGCAGTGGTTAGCAGGTTTGATTCCTGGGTTCGGGGCGTTTCTTGGTTGAGTTTGAATGTTCTTCCTGTGCTTGCGTGGGTGTCCTCCGGTCACTCCAATTTCCTCCTCCAGTCCAGGTTGGCGCCCATCTCAGCCGACTCAGGGCAAGGGCGGGGTACCATGGACAGCTCGCCATGCCATCGCAGGGCCAACAATCAACCATTCATAGTCACACTCACACCTAGGGGCGATTTGAAACAACCAATAAGCCTGAGTACCTGGAGGAAATCCACACAAGCACAGAGAACATGAAAACTCCGACCCGAGCCCAGGAATCGAACCCGGGACCTTGCTGTGAGGTGACCGTGCGAACCACTGTGCCACTGTGCCACCCAGTAGGCTGATTGGCGGTTCCAAATCGGCCCTTGGTGTGAGTGTGAGTGTGAATGGTTGTATGTGTAATAAATGTATCTTTAAAAAAAATCCCTTACCAGAGCAATGACTGCACATTTTTCAGTTTTATCATTCATTCATTTTCTTAGCCGTTTAATCCTAATTAGGGTCGCGGGGAGGCTAGGGCCCATCTCAGCCAACTCTGGGTGAAGGAGGGGTACACTCTGGACCGCCTGCCAGACCACTGCAGGGAAACACACACAACCATTCACACTCACACTAAGGGGCAATTTGGAACAGCTAGTCAGCCTACTGTGCATGTTTTTGGACTGTGGGAGGAAACCAGAGTGAATGAATCTTTTTGCATGTAAAAAAATAAGATTTATTGAAAATGTCATGATGTAAACAAGGCGGCATGGTGGCGTAGTGGTTAGCACGTCCGCCTCACAGCAAGAAGGTCCTGGGTTCGATTCCCAGCTCGGGCGT
>JBCNYG010000023.1:9253925-9268125 GCA_039654305.1 Porochilus rendahli | reverse complement strand
AAGCATCCATCAGGGATCCTGGGCTGCTTTTCACATTATGCCACCTGTGATTCCCATTACACACTACATATGCTCCATACACACACACACACACACACACACACACATACAGTATACATTATCGCACACACTCTCACCTCCTAGGGATTGTGTAGAGACTATATGAAAACACTCTGCATGCATATGCACACACATGCATGATACATTGTCTATGGCGCAATCATTCACCGCCTCACAGTGCCAGTGTTATGACGTCATGTGTGCTTCTACCTAAAGTCCATCTGGCCGCCATATTTGTCCTTCAAATAAATTAACAGCTCTCTGTAGATGCAGTGTAAACATATGACACCTTTAAATGAAAGTGAATTTGTGCTTTTCACACTATAAAACACTGCTCTAGTAAATAAAGTCATTAAAAAGTTGCTCGGTCACTAGAAGCTAGCTAAAACTTACAGGTTAACAATGTAACTACCATTTACCCGTTAAGTCTTTATAACAGGCTGTCACATAGCAGCAACAATGAAAACAAGACAAAATGCCCAAGAATAGCAACATTTTCCTCAGATGTGATGGTAAATTACCAAACCAAAGACTTCTTACAGATAGCATTACACTAATTCCTAATAGCACCAACTTAGCAATAACTTCAATTTGGCTTTTATAGCCATATTGAGAAGCAGCATTTAATCTTTAGACATTTTGTGTACTATATGTGTTATATTAAGTGCAACATAGCTTGCTAAGCTATTTATTTTGTATATTTATTTAACCAAGAACAGCAAAATCTGGTAAAGTAGCTTGGTTCTTTGGGGAAAAATTAAAAGTCACTCATTCAAGCATGTACAAGAAATAGGTCAGGTGTGAGATGTTTACTTTGGGGCTGTATTTATTTAAGTTGTTAAACCAAAAAGCAAACAAAAAAACAAACAAACAAACAAAAATTACATTATATTAGAATTAATACCTTCAATTATTTAAAAAAGAAACAATTATCAAATTTAATAAAAAATCAAGGTAGGGGTAGATGGGACACGTTTTTCTCGGGACTAGGCGTCACTGGATAAGTGGCTTCTGTAGTCACCTAATAAATGGGATGTAATATTTATATCTGCACGTCAACAAACCAACCAGTGGACAGGCCGTAAGTAAAAACTTCTTAAGGGAATAGGGCAGGCAACCAAAGGAGAGAGCATTTACACAGGGTCCACTTTCTCCATGATGTGTGCTAATGATATTAGCCAGCAGAGTGGATAGCTATTTTCTTAACACAGAAACAGCACACACACAGTCTGCTCTGCAGTGCACATGACACACACCACTGCGCCTGGCCATGAACTATCTCAGGGATTCAGAGTCCTTGTAACTTTATTTCCATTTCACTGTGTTCAACACACCAAGAACCTCTCATATTGTCACAGGCGGTTGCTTCTGCTCTCCACTCACACTTGTCACACTCATCATACTCGTCACACTTGTGGGTGGAGGAAATGGAGACTGCAGGGGCCTGTAGGTGCCCTGCGTAGGGTCGAGGAAGGCCGGAGTGGGTGAGACTGGGTGGGCGTAACCAATGTATTGAGGATGTAGGAACTGACCTTGGTGGGGCATGATCTGTGTTGCCTGTTGGCAGTTCAACACAGAAAAGTTAGTGGGCATGTTGACGTAGACACTGGCGTCTGGTGGCAAGCAGCATGAAGCCTGGGTGCGCAACATGGGGGCAGGAGCAGGAACGGGAACAGGGCGAGTAGTGGCAGGCGGGGCTGAGGAGCTGGATGAGGTGGCTGTGCTTGATTGACGGGAGGAGGACCCCCTTGATGTCATCATGGGGATGGACTCCAAGAGACGCCCACCCCCGGAGGCGGGTTCTTGTTTGGGTCGAAGGCAACGGCAGCAGCACACAGCGACCACCGAGCCAAGCAAGACAAACGCCACGAAGACTGACCCCACAATTAGGAAAGGCACATAGATAGGCACTGCAAAGACAGAGAGTATGAAAAGGATTATAAGAGCATGGGAAATAAACTGAAATGTCCACAAATGTATGTGCTATAACATAGTAAACTTCCTAAGGATTGCTACATTTCTCCGTTGTCTGTAATTCAAACATATTTTTTGCCTTTCCATTTTCATTGTCACTTTACTCCTGCTCATTGTGCAACCGCCCCTTTCTCATCACTGTGGAAATTGTATTGAAATATAACCTAAGATCAATGTTTCTTCACAACTGCAGAAACAACAGACTTTCACAAACAAAAGCAGCAAAACATCACATGGGAGAAGAGATCACCTCTCTCACTGTTTTGTGTAAAAACATGAAACATAGAAAACACCTTTCATGTACAGCTGCACGTCGGCTCAATAGGATACACAGCTCCCTCGTCCACAAGAGAGTGGGTGAGATAGAATGAAAAGAAATGGCATTCGTGTGTCCCCAGGGGTTCCGAGTTGCTCGTTAGCAGCTATTAACTTTGTTTTGATCAGTTCTAATCTGCCGCATGCAGCTGTGACCTTTCTGACCTTACTGTCACGGTGTGTTTGTATGTGTGTGTGCTACTGAATACTGTCTCAATAGTTGCTCTGTCTGTGTGTTTAGTATGCTTGCCGTCTGTAATAACCATGTAAGTAGACTTTCCATGGGATTGTGTAAAATGGATCATCTTCAGTCATGCTCTCACAGCAATGAATGCACACATGAATGGCAGCGGGATATACCATTAGCAAGTGACATTCCCCTGGAAAATGGCATCCGCAGAATATGCTAGGATGTATGGAATGTATCTCATAGCTCGAAACACCAAACATCAAACTTGGCCCCTCCTTTCAAATCTAAACTTTGAACGTGTAACTATGGACTATGAAGTTTATTATCTCCTCTTTTGATTAGCAAGTTTTAAAAAAGTTCTGAACAAATTTTGGTAGATTTTTAGTGAGTGAAAGGACAGCCCAAGTAATACTCCAATAGATTTGGTGATGATCTGGATCTGGGATCTTTTTAAAGAATTTATTAACATCCAGAATAGGGGCAATTTTGCATTCAACCTCACAGGTAATGAAGAAAAGTCCCCATGGTCATAATAGAGAAATTATTGTAAAAATTATCTTTAGCAGAAATGAAAAAAGGGGACAGTGCTACCTTGGCAGAGGTTTGCGCTCCCCAAGTGCTTCTATTTAAAAAAATATTTAAAACATATTATGTATATAAAGATTTCCAGGATACAGTATGCATTTGAGTTTGCTCCTACTGACCTTCTCCTTAAAAGGTACTTTCTTTTAAAATCACAGCACACCTGTTACATTTTTGTTCAGCACGGAGGAGCAGTCACAGAACCAGACATCATGTGTCAGAGCCCATGGTCTTAGACTGCAGCTGTCTTCTGTTTGCTCGGTTGATTCCCCTCCACCACTCAACTATGGGCTCACTAGTTCAGGTTTCTCAGCACTGTCATTAGTAAGCTCAAAGCAGAAATAAGATCGAAGGGAGATTTGGGAAGTTCTTGGAAATCTTATAAGAAGACAACTGAATGTTGAGAGGATTTATGCAAAAAATCCCTTGTGTTGAGTAAACATCTACTGAATTTATATGTGCAACTGGATGCAAGTGTATATTTCGAAATGTTAATTGTGGGCTTTTAGCAGTGTGTAGCATTTCTTCTGTTTCTATCAGACCTGCTTAATCCTTTCTTTCAAGGACGTAAAAGGTGAACCAGCTAGTTTTGGCGACAGAGCGTGCTGATTAAGTGGAAAAAATAGTCTTCTAGCAACAAGAGCTCATTCTTAAAACTTCACTGTTGATAGGATTCCTAAAATTTCTCCAGACTGCATTTAAGCACTCAGGAAAAACACAAAGTGAGACCGCCAGACATCCATTTCACGCTTGGAAAGTGTTTTTTGGGATTTGTGCCTCAGAGGTCTTAGACATGATCCATTGTTTATGAACATGCAAGGCAAGCAGTGCTGTCGCTATGGAAATCCAGTCAAGTACAAACTAGATCCTCTAGCTGTGCAGTGTGCGAGCTGAGTGAACTCACCTATTAATAACCACGAGGGACAATTTAGCATTTGTGTACGTGAACTGACCAGGTTTGCGTTCTAGGGTTGCAATGCTCCCTGGACTGAATTATCATTTCCTCCCAAATGAGTTGTTAATGAAGGCACTGGGCAGGATAGAATGGTACAGGAAAATCCCCAGTGCTGAAAGGACACCCATAGTGTTGAAAGAACTCTTCATGTCTCACAAAAAAAGTGACAATTTGACTGGTGTGATATAGTATGACATGAAGCAGAATTCATGTTATCAGCCTGAAGTGAATTACCTGCTTACAATGGCCGTTATAACAGAAGGGTTGTATTGCTTTTATACCACAACGATTTATTGTGAATGTTGTGGAATCTCCACCAGACGAGTAAGTTCCTATTATAATTAACATTACAGCAACCCCTACCATTGTTCTCTCATCTGCCTCTCTTTTTCACTTGTCATATTAAATAAGAAAGAAATACAGATGTCATGTTACCATGAAACAGCAAAGTGCAAACTTCTCTGTCAACATGCAGAAATCTATGGCAGAAATCTTACCATCCCTGTTATCAGTGGCAATATGAATATGATTAGTGGCTATTAGATATGAAATAGTATATATGCATAATACTCTACAGTATCCTATATTTGGCAAAATCAAAGCTGAACTGGAATGGATTTTTAAATCCATCACTGAGCTGGAATATTTCAATACAACGTCAAGGCACCGACGTTTTCAAAGGCAGCTGTCACAGTCAAACACCATTGTACTGATAGCAAAGGTTGCAATATGATGGATTGAGAACTCCTTTTATTTTTCTCTTCTAGATGCACGAAACCTAACACCTGACTTCCTTTTTTATTGAAGAAAGCTTTGGAAGCCCCTGAGGGCCTCCAACCTTTACAGAACCCTCATACAGGATAAGTTACTCCCTTGCCCAGGCCTAAGAGTTTGCACTAAAACTCACAGGGCTAAAGCAATCAAGGGCATGTAAAACTTAATTAAGCAGTGCTGCTGTGACTCGATGCAGACAAAGGACGTGCTGTGTGTGGATACCAACGAGGATGATGCAGTGATCCGTAATTATGGGCGATTGGCCAACGAGTCAGTTCAAACAACTCCTTTAAGTGAATCGAACAAGCGAATCGATTCGCGAGTCGAATTAATCTAAAGTTGGACAAATTGTGGGTTTTTTTATAGTTTTTTTCCCCACTGTATTGTCTCTATTCACTTAAACCATATATTTATTCAAAGACGAGTGTACATAGTTTTAGTCTACTTGCCAGATATTGGCCTTTACATCTAAAAGGGTTTGTATCAGACGTTTGTGAGAATGTGAATGAAGCTATCTGCACTGTGATCGTCTGGATGCGAAGTTGATTCGCCCTACCCTTTACAGAAATCGAATCAGTAAAGGGATTATTCTAGACGTCACTGGTTGGCAATATCTACCCAAATATGGAATTAAATCTAAGCAAGAAAAAACAGGCCAAGATTCTGTCACATGTCTGATCACACATCAGATCACTTAGAATAATAATAATTTAATACATGATCATGTGAACAGCATTGGCAAGGGTGTGGTTGTGTGGGTTGCTTGAAATAGCTTGTCTTGGCATATCACTGCTACCCAAACTTAAATTTCTGATATGTCAGTTAGTGGCAAATCATGCTGCAGAATTTATGATGCATGACTATATCTAGCACATACACTGAATCATCGTAGCTAAATGTGCACATTTTCAGAACATCCAGTGACATAGGTTAATGTTGGACTTTTCAATTGTACCCTAACTCCATCCTGGTGAACCCCTTTGTATTTTTTGTTGTTGTTTTCAAAGGTATAATGATGTGACTGTTGGTTGGGATAGCAGCTTGGGGACTGTGGACAGCAGCTAATTATGCGCCTTTACGCATCAAAGAGCCACCTGGGCAGGAACATGGATGACGGACGCTCCAGTTTACCTGCACCGGAGTTCTTGCCGTCCTCGTGGCCCGCACCCGGCTCTTCTTTGCCCCGCTTGTCGTTGTCACAGGTTCCCTGGTCGAGCCTAGCCTCAGTACTGGAGCAGCAGTACCGCAGCTCGCACTTGCCGCAGCAGATGATCGCTTCTGCGGCGTCATAGCGTTCAGGACACTGAAAACCATCCCGCCATGCGCCCTGAGGATCCCGCCAGCCGTGGCAGTACTCCCCGCTCGCCTTCACGTCCATCACCGTTAACACGGACAAAAGCACCGCGACCGTCATCGGGACCCCCGTGGGTTGCATGTTGCCGCTGCTACGGCTTTATGGAAACCTAAATAAGTTGGTAAAGAGATAACGGGTGTTTAAAAATAACTTCACAAACGTGTCGGTCATTTGTCGGGGAATTAAAAAATGTCTAGGTCCGTAAAGACGCCGGCAGTAAATCCATACCAACAGACTACATCCACAAGTATCCAGTGCGTCCGAAAAGGCTGTCATGAAACTTGCAGCAAGTTTGTAGGAGTTTGAATGAAATGTTGCCGCATATTTAAGCTGATCGTTACCTGGTGATTTACTGTTTTTTGTTAGTAGGTCTACTCTTAAAAATAGCAAACAAAGGAGATCCAGTGTGAAAAACCTCTGGTAAGTTGGGCATCAATCCTTTGCAAAGCTGCAAACTCCTGCTCTACGGAAGCAAGGCGGTGTGTGTGTGTATGTGTGTGTGTGCGCGCGCGCGCGTGCGTGTCCTCCAAAAGCCGCTTCTCAAATATCTTCCCCCAGAGACAGAGCGAGACCAGCACGGACTTCTGGCGTGTAATCCACCCTCTCAATCTGCGTGCATTCTCACCAAATCCCCCTTTTCTTCCTTTCTCTTTTACGACTTCACTTAAATCTTCTTCTCACTGTTCCATTCCTGCGTTCCCCTACCGTCCCTGAAGTCCTCCTAAATCCGCCGCTGATTTCTCAAGTGTCATCTACCAGAAACAGAAGGTTCTCCGGCGGTTCTCCGCTCGGAGCAGGCCAATGATGGACTGAAGGTATTTCTGACACCGTGCCCAGCTCAAAGGGTTGGCCTTTGCGCATGCGCATTCAAGTGCTCTCTACCTTTTTTTGGACTTTTTACAGCTCTGCCAGTTGCCAGTCCTAACAAGTGTCAATGTATAACCCTGTTTGGACCATGTCCTCTTTAGGCCTCATGTGGTGGTGGCTAGTATACAACTTTATTGCCCAAAATCCTTCAGGAATGAATAAGATTATTAGCATATAGGGATGTGTAGGGGGTTGTAGAAAAATGTTTAAATTCCTTTTTAAATTACTTTTACTATGTATTTGCGACAATGTCAATTGTAAAAAGCGCTATACAAAATAAAAATGAATTGAATTGAATATTCTTTCATTCATTCAGTAGGACAGCTGAATAATGTGTAGCCTGGTGTTTAAGATGAATTCAGGTTCAGGCTACATGTTTTCCACGTGCTTGCTGGGGGTTTTCTTGGGGTACTCAAGTTTCCTGCCACAGGCCAAAGACATGCATGTTAAATTAATGGGCTGTTCCAAATTGCTCCTAGATGTGAGTGTGAACAGTTTTATCTGGTTGACCGCTGCTTCAATGGTCTGGGCTGTTCAGGGTGAACTCCGCCTTTGCTCAAAGTCAGCTGAGATAGGCTCCCGTGAACCTAGTAGGTTAAGCAGTTTGGCATTATGTATGTTGGCTCATATTCATAAACAAATCTATGCTGTGATTACATTTACAGCATTTGGCAAATGCTCTTATCCAGAGCGACTTACAATTATCATTTTTATACAACTGAGCAATTAAGGGTTAAGGGCATTGTTCAAGGGCCCAACCGTGTTGATAGTGGGGATTGAGCCTCTGCTCTTCAAATGAGTAACCCTTAACCACTTAGCCACAACTGCCCCTTGAGCAAATTACAAGATCACAAATGATAAATATATGATTAGAATGAGTACCTCTGAAGAATTGAATTAAGTTGATAACAATTACTTTGTGAGTTATTTATTTTTGAATAATATAAATATAAATAACATTTTAATCCTTAAACTATACAGATATTGCCAAAGACTGATTGTTGTTCCTCTGGCCATATAAACTGTGGATAAGAATAACTAAATGTTTTTCCTTAAATGGAGAACAGCTGCCACTTCTGCTTCACCTGTTAAAATAAAGATCAGTTTTAGAACAAATTACCCTGGTGTTCATTAGCAGGAAAATGGAGCCACATTAGAGAGTAACTTCTTGACCAACATCACCACCTGATGGGCAAATCTTAAAAAAAAATGTGCAGACCTAAAAGCTGAATTTCTGACTAATATAAGGTAGATTTTGTCTGTAGATGCTAAAATTGTGTCAATATATGTACCTGTACACCCGCATGTCTATGAGTTTCCTTCTGGTTCACTGGATTCCTTGTGTGGATTGTAGATTGGCTATAATAAACTCCCCATATGTGAATGAGTGTGTTAATGATACCAGTGACATCCTGGGTGTATTCCCACAACAGGCACTGCAATTTCCAGGTTAAATGAAGATGAGTGAAATAAGCATTATAAAAAAAATAAAAATGTCAAGCATAGGCTGCATAGCAGTCAGCGTGTTTCTGCCCTGCTACGGACTGGCGAACTGTCCTTGGTGTACTCTGCCCTCGCCCAGAGTCGGCTGAGATGGGCGCCAGTCTCCCTGTGACCCTAATTAGGAATAAGCGTTATAAGCGACATAATAGTTATCGTTTTAATATAACCTAAAATATTGCTTTAAAGAAATAACTGTGTAAAACTTGAGGCTAATATTGCTAACAGGTGGCCGTTTAAAGACTTTTGTTTTGAAGGGCGCGCTGATTGGCGGTGGTTTTAAAAAAAATCTGTTGCATTTCTCATTTTTAGCTCATAGCAACAAAACACAACTGAGTGCTTTCATATAGTTCCTGAGAGGTAAGTATACAATTCAGTACCGACAAACAGCAATTATGTTACGTTATATTCCTTTGTAAGTAGATTTGCAGCTAATCTGAGTTTTTAAAAACACCAGAGAAGCTCTTTAGCACCGTTAGCTAGCTTACACAGACTTACACCCAGCAAGCTGACATAGGAACATACATAATTCGGGTTGCTAAAATATCTTTTAAATTGTTTTTAAATATGTCGACGTCTTTTCAGGGGAAGGTTGAATGTTTTAAGTATGGACAAAACATGTTGACACATAGATATTAAGTGTTATGGACATGGTATTGTGCTTTCATGTTTTAAAAGGATGTCGTTTGTACGGATTAACCGAAGGCCGGTGAGAAGCAAGAAAGTATCATTTCCCAAGAAAGACTGGGTGGTAAGTGGTTATTTTAAAGTTATCTGTATGTAAAATGTACAGTTTTGCTTATTGTGGTTCTATCTGTTTGTTATTCAGAGCACAGTTAATGACCTGTCAGTGCACAAGCCTACCTCTGAGGAACTGGTAAGAACAAAACAGAAGAGACTAGAAAAGAACGCTTTGCTTGTCAGATTTTACATAACAGCACAGACAAATCGTTTTCTTTGCACATAGCTTGTTCTTAACCCTACTTTAAGTCAAAGTGCAGAGTCAGCTTTGTTCTGGTGCTCCTTGGATCAAGGGCCCAGCAATGGAAGATTAGTGATACCTTAAAGTTTGACCTAAACCTTGTGATCAATAAGTCAAAGCTTGAATTATTTTAATGTGTCTGTTCGGGTTTTTATTCTGGTCTTTTGTCGTTTTTTTTCTTTCTTTAACCTTGATTCGTCCTTCAGTCCAGGCGTCATGACATTCACCGTTCACACAACAGAGCTGCTGCACAGTGGGAGCTGAGGGAGAAAACCCTGAAAAAGAGAAAGCCACGGCCAGCTAGCCCTCCTGGACTAGACCAGACCAGACTTCGATTATTCAGAGAGGTGTATATACACACACACAGATCCATATCATCTGCCTGATTGCCATGTCCATTTGTCTGTCTGTCATGATGTGTCACATGATTAAACACTGTGATGATGTGTATGAGTTTTTCATGTCTGCCTAAACATATCCCCTTTATAAAAGTCACATTTTCTTTGGCTAAGTACATTCAGGAAATTTGGTGGAGCTGAAGGAGATTATAAACCCAGTGGATCAAACTGAATGTCATAATGGATTATTTTGTTTGCGTTAAAGTGGTGGGTCATGTGAAGCTTTCAGAATAAATTAACTCATAAGTAGCTGCATCATTTGTTTAGTATACATTTTTAAATGGGTTGTGTGTAAAGTCACCAAGGAGTTTACAGCTGATTTTTAAAAATTCAGTTAATTGATTCCAAGCTTTGAAACCTGAGTCAACCCCCAAATCAAATCTTGGAGTTGATTCCACACACTGAAAATGATTTCTGCTGTGCCAATAAGGCGAGTACCACATGTTTTAGGTAGTGATAGATGGATAATGGCTATAATTAAAAATGTGCTTAGTTTAATTTGGGCTTGGAATGTAGGTCAGGTCCGTTTCTGGCAAGTTTGCCTTTTGGTGAAATTAAAAGTTGTAAACAAAAAGTGCTGTGGCAGTTATAAAAAATTGTGTATACTATAACCTTATGTGCTCTTTTACAGGCCTTTGAATCTTATTTCTACACAAGCCTTGTTTGTTTCTGTAGGTGTTCTCAGATCATTGTGAGCTGCAGGATGTTCTTGCACGGTCTGACCGAGCACTAGCAGTGGTGAAAGACCTGTTTGGTGAAGCACCTCGCAGACAGAAGGGTAAAGATTTATTTCCTCGTTGTATCTTCTCACGCCTTTGAGGCTTCTTCCCGTAACTCTGTCTGTGGTTTTGTTCCAGGGTTTCCGAGTGTAACCATGGCGCCTGATTTTGAGTCAGATTCTGAACTTTCTGTGCTGCAGAATCCAGATCCACCAACACAACAGTCACTGCTCAGCCAGGCGATGATGGACCGAAAGGTACAGAATGAAATTCGATCATTATGTAGATTTATGAAAGTGTTTACAAACTCTCCTGTTGCACTAAAAACCTATAACTGCAGGATCTTAGTGCATGCCACACCTTCAGGTCTCATTGTTTGTGTCAAAATAATGTGCAAAAATAAACTAAAACTGTAGATAAATTCACTTTGCGCACTTAATAGGCCCTGAAAACATCATGCTTCCATATCTGACATGGAAGTGTATCCCTATGTAATGTCACTCGCTACTATTTACAAGTGACTGTGGAGCTGGTGTTAATGTTGTGCGATAATTAATAGATCTAGCCATGTCTGATGTTACTGTTACCTACCCGATTTGGTAGATAATAGGGGTAGATTTTCAGATTCCATGCCCATAAAAAGCGATAGTCTCAATCTATTTCTAGTTTTGCATACATGTTTACCTCTCATAACAATAATTTATCACATTTAAAGATGTGCTATAATATTAGCACTTTTAACCTTTTAAGCACTTAAAGGGGTATTTAACCCTAACATGATAAATGCTTGCATACATCTTAAACATCTTTGGACATCAAACTGCACTACTGTAATTAAAATCATCCGTGTAAAGGAAAAAAACAAGTCATAAATCGGCACACAGTATTGCACATTGTATTGCAGAAAGTTGCACGTGATTGACGTGTATGCAACAGCAAACATATAAGTAATTTGCACTGGAAATAACAGTGGGACACACCATTTGTGTAGATAAAGGGGCGCATGGGTGTCTGATGTATGTAAACATGTAAAAGCTCGTATTCTGTGTTGGTATGCTTAGTTTTGTTTTATTCAGATCATCACTAGTTTATATCTCAAGTCAAAGTCAACTTTATTGTCAAGTATGCCGGACATGCATGACATACGGCACAGATGAAATTACAGTCCTCTTGGACCCACAGTGCAAACAGACAAAAATAACTAAATAAATAAACAAAATAGCAACAGACATTTTTAGACATAAAATAAACCTGTAGTAATGAAATTAGGAAAAAAAAAAAAAAAAAAGAAATTAAGAAATAACAGATCTATTGTGCATAAAGTGAGGTAGTGCAAGTGTGCAGGGTGAAGTGAAATGTGCAGTCCCTGGGTTATGTGTGCAAAAATGTGTCAGATGCTGAAGGGGGAGCATGAGGTTGTGCTGGCAGTCTTTGGCAGAAGGCTGAGTGGGGAGAAGGGGGAGAGTAGGAAGGGAGTTCAGCCTACTGACTGCCTGGTGGATAAAACTGTCCTTTAGCCTGCTGGTCTTGACCCGGAGGCTTCGCAGTCTCTTTCCTGATGGTAGCAGGTTGAAGAAGCTGTGAGATGGGTGGGTGGGGTCACCTACAATCCTGATGGTTTTGCGGGTGAGGTGGGTTTTGTAAAAGTCCATAATGGAAGGGAGAGAGGCAACAATGATCCTTTCAGCTGCTCTCACAATGCGCTGCACAGTCTTGCGGCAGGACATGGTGCAGGTACCACATGGTGATGCAGTTGGTCAGGATGCTCTCGATGGTGCCTCTGTAGAAGGTGTGCATATTGGGGGCTGGGGCTCTTGCTCTTCTTAGTTTGTGGAGGAAGAACAGGCACTTTTGGGCTTTTTTGGCCAGCGAATCAGTGTTGTTGATCCAGGACAGGTCTTCAGAGATGTGCACCCCCAGGAACTTGGTGCTGCTCACTCTCACCACTACAGCACCGTTGATAGTAAGGGAGCATTTTGGGTCTGCACTCTCCTGAAGTCCACAACAACCTCGTTCTTCTCCACATTCAGGCAGAGATTATTGTCTTTGCACCACACGGCCAGTTGGCTCACCTCGCTCCTGTTGATTGTCTCATCGTTGTTGTTCATGAGACCCACCACGTTCGTGTTGTCCGCAAACTTAATGAAGAGGTTGGAGTTGTGAGTCGGTGTGCAGCCGTGGGTCAGCAGAGTGAAGAGGAGGGGGCTCAGCACACATCCTTGGGGAGTCCCTGTGTTCAGCATGATGGTGCTGGAGGTGTTGCTGCCGACCTGAACTACCTGTGGTCTCCGTGTCAGGAAATGCAGCAGCCACTTGCACAGAGAGGTGCTGAGCCCCAGCCGGTCCAGTTTATGAATGAGTAGCTGGGGGATGATCGTATTCTTACATGGGAGTCTTCAGCCTTCAGGTGGGTGAGCGCTAAGTGGAGGGCAGTGGAGATGGCATCATCGGTCGAGCGATTGGACCGATATGTGAACTGAAAAGGGTCTAGGATGGGGGGGAGACAGACTTGATGTGCTGCATGACTAACCGCTTGAAGCACTTCATGAGGACGGCAGTGAGTGCAACCATGCGATAGTCATTGAAGCAGGAAGGAGTCGACTTCTTCAGGATCGGGATGATAGTGGTGGCATGTTTGAGGCACGTGGGGGACAACAGCTTGGCTCAGTAAGGTGTTGAAGATGTCCATGAAGACATTTGTGAGTTCCTCGGAACAGTATATAAGTACACGGCCAGAAATGTTGTCAGGACCAGGAGCTACTCGTACATTTGTCCTTCTGAGAGATCTCCTCATGCTGTCTGGGGATATATCGTCAACACCTGTTCGCTGAGAGGAGGTGGAGTCTTCTGTGCTGCAGTGCTGTTGTCTGCCTCAAAGCAAGCGAAGAAGTCGTTCAACTGATTCAACAGAGAGGTGGGGGCATCACAGGTTTGAGGGGTATAATGCTACCAGCAATATGGCTGTAATTTCCCTCGGCAGGTAGAATAGCCGGCACTTAATAACCATCAACCATGAATGGCGTAGTCCGGGACGATGTCATTAAGTCATGTTTCCACAAACACAAAGACACAACATTCGCTCACCGTCTTGGAAGAAGAGCCTCTGTAGCAGACCACACTTGCGTAGCTCTTCCGCATCCTCTGGACTTGTATCCATAAATGTTGTTCTGAGTGTGTCAAGCAGAAACTCACGTGAGTATGTGCACCTTGGAACTGATAGACGCGACGAGGATGAACAAATACATGTTGACTTGAAACACGATAAACATGAAAACACCATTCTGCAGCGATGGAGAGTAGTCGCAGTGTACACACGCGCTGCCATCATGATTTGTTAGTATAGTAGCTGTATATTGTTCATCGTTATCTTGCCTTATGTGAACTGACAAATTTACGTCCTTTTCTAGAGATTTCACACACTCGCGAGAGTGAAACAGACTCCAAATGGCAGCTTTTTCAAACAAGCTAATGCAAACTAGCAGATTGCCACGCCGAAAATGTAAACAAAAACCACCTGATGATGAAAATAT
>JBCNYG010000023.1:9135300-9148564 GCA_039654305.1 Porochilus rendahli | reverse complement strand
ACACACACACACACACACACACACACACACACACACACACACACACACACACACACACACACACACACACTCAACCTTCAGCCAAAAAAAACCTTTGAATGAGTTTCAAAACATGCTATTAGCTACATAGCGCTTACACTCTGCACGCTGAGCTTACCTGACCTGCTTCTGTAATGGTTATTCATTTTATTCTGCTACGGTGATGTGGAGGCTGGAACTATCTCTGGGCACAGGCAGGGTACACCCTGAACAGCTCGCCAGTCCATCACAGGGCCAACACACTTACTTTTACATTTACACACATTCACACGAAGGGGCAATTTGGAATAGCCAATTAGCCTATTGTGCATGTCTTTGGGCTGTGGGAGGAAACCAGAGTACCCAGAGGAAACCCACACATGCACGGAGAGAACAGTAAACCACAAACAGAAAAGACCTAATAGAACCTAAGGCCTTCTTGCTGTGAGGCAGATGTGCTAAAATTGGCGGAACAGTGGCGTAGTGGTTAGCACGTCCACCTCCCAACAACCCTAATTAGGATTAAGCGGCTTAGAAAATTAATGATTAAAGTATGATATTATTGATTGATTTGGTTTTTTTGTTCCTGTGTATATTATAACAACTAATCACCTCAGGCTTTGTGGATGTCCCTGAAATTGGGAATTATATTCCCAAGAAATATCTTTCAAATTCTATATTTATATAGTAAATTGTGTATGGAGTATGTGGATATGGATATGTATGGCTTTTTGTGTGCAGATTAGATGTGTGTCTGTGTGAGAGTTAGTCTCTCTCATTGGGTAACATAGTGCTGATGGGATATTTGCTTTTCACATCACTCCAGTAACTTCCCACACTCAGGAAACACAGGGTCACTGCAGTCCCATGTGCTCTGTTTCCTGTTCACTCACACATGAGCTACGAGTGCTCTTCCTTAATATCTGTTCTTCATTTGCACAGTAGCAATAGCATTTACTGGCATTATTAATACAGCCCGTGTCTTGAACATTATTAGTATTTTTATTTTTAATTATTAATCCAAAATAAAATAGGTCTATAATACAATTTTTTAAATCATTTTTAAATAATTATAGTGAATAATATAATTATTCTGTATTGTGTCACCATGGCAGATTAAAAGGTCAGCGGTTAAGGCCCCAGTACCATCAAGCAACTGCTGGGCCCTTGAGCAAGGCCCTTAACCTTCAATTGCTTAGTTGTATAAAAAATGATGAATGTAAGTTGCTCTGAATAAGGAAGTCGGCCAAATGTCATAAATGTAAAATGTTAATGTGTGCATCCAGGGAGCTAAAAGATATGAAATTAAGCATTTTTTTATTAACTGTTTAAAAAAGTCCATTATAAATACTTTTGCTTAGCTCAGCAGTATTGTGTGTTATATTTAATGAACTATGTTTAAATAGGCAGTCATAAATTCTATTATTCGTGTCTTTACACATGATCAGATTTCTCCAACATAACTATTTCTCTGTCTGTATCTAGGGGCAACTCTCTCAGGAACTGAACATCCTTTCTGATCGAGCCACTGAGGCCAAAGAGTTTCTTGTTCAGCTCAGAAACATGGTGCAGCACATACAGGTAATCAGCACAAGCATTGAGGGAAATGTTTTCCTACCTGCCCTTGACATGTATTCCTTTCTTTCATGTGCAGTGCTGGGCTCATACTATTGGGTGTGTGTTTGTGTTAAACAGGAGAATGGAGTTGAATTTGAAGCATGCTTGGTGGCTCAGTGTGACGCACTGATTGATGCTCTGAACCGCCGGAAAGCTCAGTTGCTGGCCAGAGTGACCAAGGAGCATGAGCACAAACTTATGGTAAACACAAACATTACAGCTACACTGCGTTTTCTTATAGGAAATGTGTGTTTATAGTAAACGCTGTTTAATAGAAGAACACCCTCAGCAAGGCTTTAAATCTTAATGTCATTTTGTATTATATTCATAAGATAAGGTGCAATAATGTGCTACAAAAATCTTTTTTCTGTGAGATATTTAATTTTGACTTTTGCTGTGTGGGATGTGTTGACTTTTGTGATGCCTTCTGTTCTGAGTGCGTGGAACACTGCGGGCCAGATGTACGTGACTTGATGCAGTTGAAAATTCAATTCGCTAAGATTGTAGCTCATCATGCACTCTGCTGTGCGTACTAAGTGAGGCACAAATTGCATTTTAAAAGCTGCTGTGAAATGGTGGAAAAGATGAAGCAGACAATAAGGTCTCTCGTATCAGAATAGCAGGGCTTTAGTGCAGCTACTTAAAAAATTTAACATGTTTTACTATAATGAAAAGGAAATGCTGTATACAAAATAAGCAGCTTCAACTGTAAGGTGTAAATGGGATTAACTGCTTGGAAACAGCAAATTTAGGGGGAGAAAAGGTGGTGTAGGCAGTGTGTTTTGAGAATGGTTGCCAGATGTGTGACAAAAACAGGCCAAAGGGCATTAGTGGTTTCAGTGAGACATGCAATTGGTCTTGAATTATGTGACAATTTTTAAAATTAAAAAATCAATCTTTCCAAACCATTAAACATGGTCCCAGTTTTGCTGTAAAACTGAGAACATCCTGGCAACACCTCCCACACAGCTCTTGAGCAACACACTTCACTAATTCATACCGGCTTCACAAGGGAGACAAAATCAAGCACAAACATTACTGACGCTAATTTCCTAAAATTTAGTACATCAAACATGATAAAAGCTGCATATTTTCTAATTTTGCACATTATGCATATGTCTGAAGGAGACAATTGCCCTTTGCATGAGCATGGTGCCTAAACTGCCCCTTTAAACTCCTCCACCAGTTTTACATATAACACATGGGTTTTGGGAGGGTTTTGTTTGTTTTATTTATTTTTTTTAATGAGAAATGTGACCTATTTATGAATCTGAATCCAGACGTTGATAACTTCTTTCAACATCTGACCTCTGATTTCTCAGAAAAGTGCGAGAGGTTGTGTTTTTTTGTACAAATCAGAGGCAATAGAAAGCCCGAGATCTTCTATGAAGGAGCCAGCCTTCTATTGCCTCTATGGTCTCCATGGAGCCATGGCTCTGTTGCTATAGTGACCAGAGTGTTGGGTCTCTTGGATTCTGTGGTGGTTCAAGTGAGAAGAAGAAACTACACACACACACAACTAAGGTGATGCCAGCTGGAAGTCACGATTTCTATCATGTTGCAAAGCTATCCATTATTATCCTTAGGGTATCCTCATGTTTATTTCAAACTGAAGGGTTTTCACACACACACACATACACACACACACACACACACACACACACACACACACACACACACACACACACACACACAACTTTGTTTTTGTCTGCTCTCTTCAGATAGCAAGTCTTTGGCTACACTGTACACCTAAGGATCGACTTTAAAGGAAATCTCCAGGTTGAAAAAGTATTCCTTTAATAGCGGATGTTCTTTAACAAACATGCCAGTGTACTGTCGTTCCCTCCCTCCTTCCTTCCCTTCCTCTCTCTCTCTCTCCTCTCCTGGTTCACCTGAGACTGAGTCATGAGGGGTACTGGGAGCAGGAATGCATGGGGGTGGGTGCTGGAGGGGGTTAAAGGTGTGCTTGGTGGAATTCGGGAGGGAGGCAGGGGGAGCTATAAAAAGGCTGTGATTGATTTAGCAAACGGAGCGTCATACTGCCTTTCTCCAACCCCTCATCATCTCACCCCCACCCTCTGCCCTTGCACCCAGTCTGAACACATCCTGGGATGCTCATCTTCTTTGGAATGGGGTGTGAGTGCGTGTGTGTACAAGCACTAGCAATTTATTCTACTAATGTTTTGGATCTCAAAGTGTGTTCTTTCATTATAAAAATTTCTAAAAATATACTAAACATACGTTATACTGTTTATACAAACACTTCTTATAAGAGCTTTGAAGCAAAACTAACTCACATAACTGTTGAACACTGTACTGTGAGTACACTCTGAGCACCCCAGTAGTTCACTTTTTGTTTTATTTCCCAGTTTTGAATTATGCTTTGGACTCAAACCCTTACGCAATTCCACCCTGACTCATCATCGTTCCACATGACTGAGAGACTTCAGAATTGCCAAAGAATGCAATAAAACCCGAATGAAAAACAAGCGTTCATATAACCTCAGAACAATGGTTTTCATTAAAGGAGAAATCAACAATGCTGGAAAAAAATGTGATTGTTAGAACAGGGGACAGTATATATTTTTTTATTCTCTAAAGAAAAACATTCACACGCACTAAGGGTTAGCTGTTTTGCTTTGCAGTCCAGACCGGTTTTCCTTTGCTGAAACTCAAGAGGAAGGTCACCTTTGGCCTCTGACCTCATTTTAGCTAACAGGCAAACAGGAGGCAGGAGTAGGCAGACTTACTGGCTCTGTGGCTTAAGGCTATTGGGTGTCTGCCTATTTGATATCCTGCTAAAAGCCCCAAATGGCATGCAATAATGTTCCACTTTTCCATTTGGAGAATATAATTTTTTCCCCTGCTACTTCTGTTTATTTTTATTAATATGTTACTTCTATGTTATTTCTATAGTTTATATGATTATCCTACATTACCCTGAGTGTTGCATACTGGCAATGCTGTAGTGAAATTTAACCATCGCTTCAGCACCGAGAGAGAGAGAGAGAGAGAGAGAGAGAGAGAGAGAGAGTGAGAGTGAGAGAGCGATGTTGTGTATGTCCATCTCTCTAATCTCCTTATCTGTATACATCGGCTTCAGCTCTCATGCAACAAAAAATCACGCCCGTGCAAAACGCTTGTAGATCACTGACTAGCTAAGCCAAATGTTCCCTATAATTCAGACTCGTATAGCCATGTTGCATTGTGGAACTTCCAGAATGTATCTCCATTATTTTACTGTAGATTTCTCCTGAGTGTGAAAAAGGAGGAAAAAGTGTGAAAAATTTCATCATTGAAATTGTGCTTACAATTATCGTGACACACAGACACTGTCTGCCAGCACTTGTGTTTTTCTGTAGTGTGCTGGATGCAAAATTGTTGTGCTTTTAGTTATGTGGTGTGTGTGTGTTTGTGTGTGTGTGTGAAGAGCTGCGAGACTTTGAGCCTGATGACCAGCAGGAGATTGAGGTGGACGAAGGGAACACAGCAGTGATTGAGTGCCATCTCCCCGAGAGCCAACCCCAGGCCCAGGTCCGCTACAGCGTTAAGCAGGAGTGGCTCGAAACATCAAAAGGTAAAGTCTATAAATCTCTGTAACCTTCCATCATCTGTCTCTCATTCCTCCCTTACTCTATCACTTGTCTCATTTCCTTTCAAGAAACTGCTTTCCTGGGACACTGGTCGTTTAATCATCAGTCCCCTATCACTTCCATGCAGATAACCTGCTTGAAACATGGAAATATTTTTGTTCAAATTTTTCGCCAATAATTTGTCATCTGTAAATCTCCCTCTCATGCCATGCTTGGTGTGTAACCCTCTGGCAGCTGTGGTGTCTCTGTTAGTGGGTTCTCCATAATGTCTTACAGAATTTATGGCGCCCCTTGGTGGTTCTTATTCGTTTCCTGCAATGTCATTTTTACTGTTGCTATAGCAAGAAAACTTTAGTTGTGGTGATAGCAGTGCTATTTTAAAATTAGTTACATTTTATAAATTAATTTCTGTGACTTTTTCAATTAAATTTTTGTGCATATTATGTAAAAATCTGGAAATTTGGATCAGTTTCTCTCTTCAGCATGTTAGCACATCCTCCTTATAGAGAGAGGATCGGGAGTTTGAGTCCTGGGCTTAGTGGGGTGTTTTTATGTGGATCTTTTTATGTTCTCCCCATGCTTGTTTGGGTTTCATCTGGGTACTCTGGTTTCCTTCCACAATCCAATGACATGCACATTAGACTAATTGGCTGTTTTAAATTACCCCTAGGTGTGAGTGTGAATGGTTGTGTGCATGTTGGCCCTGCGGTGAATTTGCGAGCAGTTTTTTATTTATAAGTATTTTATAAGTTTTATTTTCTTTGGATTTCTTTTATTTTTTTTTACAGATGACTTCTATTATATTTTTAGTGATTTTAATTTTAGCAGCATATTTTAATTTATATATAATCCAACAAATGTACAGCACGCAATTTAATGTAAGAGAAAAATGAAGAAAGAGCAATCACAACATAGCATGGAAAACTAAAGAAAAGAAAGTGATAATGAAAAAAGTCTACATTTTATTTGTTGTAGTCACTGTTTCTAATTGGCATTCAATTGTATTTTTTTAATGAAATTGTCTTCAGTGCAGTGTGTTTGTTGTTTGCTGTGTTGCTGAAATGGTAACCTCTGCCCCCTGTCGGTGTTTTTAGGGAATTACCTCATCATGCCATCTGGGAACCTCCAGATCGCCAATGCCACTCAGGAGGATGAAGGGCCGTATAAATGTGCTGCCTACAATCCAGTCACCCAGGAGATTAAAACTTCCACCTCTACTGACCGCCTGCGCATACGCCGTGAGTGAACACACTTAACTTTTAGTCATTAGTTCATACAAACGATATTACAGACATTAATCAGTTAGATGATCCCTAAATGTAGGTTGCATGCCTTTTAATTTCTAAAGTATTTCAAAGTAGCCATTGATTGCTTATTCCACAGTTTTGAAACTGTTTATGTGCATTTTGTTTTTTTTTAGGTTCAACATCTGAAGCGGCGAGGATCATCTACCCACCAGCATCTCGCTTCATGACTGTGCGTAAAGGCCACAGGCTGGTTCTGGAGTGTGTAGCCAGCGGCACCCCAATTCCTCAGGTGACCTGGGCAAAAGATGGTCTAGAGCTAAGCCCCCAAAACAACACTCGCTTCCTACTTAGCAACCTGCTGATTGATGCTGTGAGCGACAGAGACTCGGGCACTTATGCCTGCCATGCCCACAATGGCATGGGCTCTCCTGGCATAGCAACTGTTCTGTATGATGTGCAAGTCATTGGTGAGTGCTCAGGTCTTGTATGGACAGCATTGTATGCGTGCTGATTGAACACACTGTAAACATTAGTTATGTAGTTCTGTTATCAACAAAGCTTGCAAGGCTCTTGTTTATGTTTTTTATATTCCTCACAGAGAGATACTGGCAGGAATTTTGGAAAGGGGATTGGATTAGCAGTGATACTGGATTGCATGTTATATCTGTTTAATAAGTTATGCCATTAAGAAAGCTGAGAGCAGTATGTGTGTGTGTGTGTGTGTGTTTGTGTGGAATCATGTAACTAAGACAAAGATGAGGGGTTTTTTTAGTGGGCTTGTCTCTTTTGCCAGATGTGATGGATTAAACCAGCTCATTAGCAGTCGACCATCAAGTGAGAAAGAGAGAGGGAGAGAGAGAGAGAAGTGGAAAGTGTGTATAAGAGAAAAAGAGGGAAAGCCAGAGAATCACATTCATATACTCTGTGCACTATTCTCTAGCAAACACTGTATTTTATAATTGCTCCTAAGATTCACATCCATAGACCACAGCTCCCTCATACAGTCTTCAAAATTTCCTGTGTCCTCTTTTAGAGCCCCCGCAGGTGTGGGTGGAGCTGCAGCAGAAGCCAGCGAGAGGTAACACCGTGAATTTCAGCTGTCATGTTCAGGGAAATCCAGCACCCACTGTGGTTTGGCTCCATAACGCTCAACCAATCACTCAATCATCACGTCACCGCGTCTTTTCTCACATGCTGACTGTTCTCAATGTGGGCCCAGAGGACGATGGAGTCTACCAGTGCATGGCTGAGAACTGGGTGGGCGGAGCCCAGGCTGCCACAAGACTTCTCACTGTGTCTGCCGGTATGTACCATTCAGTCTGTTTTTAAAAAGTAAAAGCGTGGTGTTCATGGTGATCATTAAAGTAGAAATATGCCCTGGGTTAAATCCTGTTTGCTTTTAGCATCCTCACGACCACGCGGACCACCCCCCAGTCCTGGCCATTTCTTGCGAGAGATGCCCCCACTTCGGCCTGTGCCACCCAGCACAGAGCTTTTTGTCGACTGCTCAGCGATCCCTGGGAATGTATCGCCGGCCGAAGCTCCGGTCATCCTCAGCCAACCACGAACAGGCACAGCCGACTACTATGAGCTTCTCTGGGAGCCTCGGCACGACGGCGGCGCACCCATTGTGGGATATGTTGTCAAGTACAGGAAGGTATGCACTTTTCACTAAACTGATAGAAATGTATTTTATCAAAATGAATTCACAAGCATACAGAACGGTGTATGGAGGGACTGTAGAAAAAACAGAGATCCTACTTTTCTTTAAAGAGTGGCTTCAGAAATGTCCATGTCTGATGACTTGTATTTCCCCTCTGGCTCTTTTTTCTCAGGCTGGTGATTCTCTTGGTGAGTGGACCACAAAGAACATATCTGGTTTGGAAAACAAGCTAATTCTTGCTAAACTGCAACCGGCCAGCTTGTATGAAGTCGAGATGGCAGCGAGGAACTGTGCAGGATGGGGGCAGCCTGCCATGATGACTTTCAGAACTGGCAAAGGTACTGCTATGTAACTAATATGAGTGATTATTAGACTGAGCAAGGATGCAGAAACATGTTTTACGGTATAAATATTCTGTGATTGTTTTTTAGGGCGCAAGAGTGTAAGTGGGACAATAGAGCGGCCCAAAACACCAGTGTCGCCATCACGTCTGTCTCGTAAGTTGTACACTTTGTGGTTTTAATTAACTCTGCACACTGAGCCATTTTAACAGTAACCAGTTTAGTGTTGCATCTGCAGTATAACTATACAGCTAAACCATTCCACCTGTTTTATATATTATACTAACTCTGGCTCTCTGTCTCTTGACCTCTTTTTAAACCTAACTCAATTTAAGGACAACAGTAAGTGTGTTATGGAGTGTGTTGTTGTGTATGTTTGTTTTTTATGTTTGTCTTAAAGAATTTGCATGCATAAGAGCAGCAACATTATCCATAAGTTAAAAGTTTTTACGTTTAACTCCTCGTTTATGTTCTTGCAGCCCCTGAAGCTCCTGACAGACCAACAGTTACCACGGCATCAGAGACTTCAGCATATGTGACATGGATCCCTCGTGGGAACCGGGGCTTCCCTATCCAGTGCTTTCGAGTGGAGTTTAAGAAACTGAAGAAGGACGGAGGACCCGGGGGCGAGTGGGAGGTAGCGGAGGACAACATCTCTCCATCACGCCTCTCTGTACAGATCAAAGGCCTGGAGAAAGGTGTGCTTCAGTATTCAGTGCTCATGTACTCAGTGACAGTCCTCTGTGTTCTCACTAGGTCATTAGATGGAGAAATTCTGAGTGGTTCTTAATTTTAATTAATGCATGCGGCATGGTGGCATACTGGTTAGCACATCCGCCGCAGGGTCCTTAGTTCAAGTTCTGCGCTCGGTGAAGGTGTTTCAGTGTGGAGTTTGCATGTTCTCCCCGTGCTTCCATGGGTTTCCTCTGGGTACTTTGGTTTCCTCCCATAGTCATAAGACATTCAAATTAGGCTAATTGTCTGTTCCAAATTGCCCCTAAGTGTAAGTGGTTGAGTGTTGGCCCTGCGATGAACTGGCGAGCTGCTCAGTGTGTACCCAGCCTTTGCAGAGTTGGCTGAAATAGGCTCAAGCATCCCCACGCCCCTGTTAGGATTAAAGGGTTAGGCAAATTTGAAAGTGAGTTAGAATGATGTATTTTACTCATATGTCTTGATCAGTGGTCCTCAAAGTTGATTCTGTGAAGTATGACCAGGGAAAGGATGCACCTTTTGGGTATTTGTTTGAATATAATGACCCGTTATAATTATCGAAGGTGAGTCTTTTGTCCTAAGTCTTTATGTCCCTAGAAAGTCCTGAATCCTAGGGTCGAGCTTTTTTGTGTAGAGTTTGCATATTCTCCCGGTGTTTGCATTTGTTTCCTCCGGGTACTCCGGTTTCCTTCCACGCTTCAAAGACACGCAGGCTAATTGACTGTTCCCAATTTCCCATAGGTGTATATGGTTGTGTGTGCATGTTGGCCCTTTGTTGGTCTAATGAGCTGTTCAGGGTGTACCCTGCTTCGGCCAGTGTCAGCTGGGATAGGATCTAGGCTTCCCGCAACCGTAGTAGGATTAAGTAGTTTAGAAAGTAAGTGAATGAATTCAAGGTGGTGAAATGTTGCTATCTCTCTAAAGTTCTACAGTCCTACACATTGTAAACTGTTTACATATTGGCAGGCAAAACAGCAACCATATATCTATAGAATTGCAATACGGCACCTAGATAGAGTGGTAACATTGTATTGGGTGGTCCCTTGGTGATTCTTATCTTTAGTTATTACTGTTTTGTGATCACATAAATAAAATGAGTTTACTCCATTCCTCTATAATTAAAAAAAAAAAATCCAATAATTAATATGAAAGTGGTCCTAATGTTTAGGAAAAAAGCCCTAAAGCACTAATATATATTCAAAATTATTATAATATATATTTGTATAATAATGCCAATATCAGGGCAGTTGGATATCGCATATTTGAAAAAGTAGTGTGTGTTTATGGAATTCATTTTACAGTTATGCGTCCCTGCCTGCAAATACTGTGAGAAATTCTTTATTTAAAGATTAAAGCTCAGAATGGGTGTCAAAATATAAAAAAAAACAATCAGGTCACAAAACAACTGGGTTTCAGGAACCTCATATAAATTCCGGGTATTGGCGGTGAACGTATTGGGAGCGAGTCCTCCAAGTGCCCCCTCCAAAGCCTACAGCGTGATGGGCAGCAACCAGACCAATCCCCGACCTGTCGATGGTCCCTACATCACCTATTCTGAAGCCATCAATGAGACCACCATCATCCTTAAGTGGACTGTGAGTTGACTCCAATTCTACGCCATACTCTTACAAATTGTTAAAACTCCTTAAACATGTCTATAGTTAATCAATTGGTATCAGTTTGTAAAGAAACAGCTTGCTCTCTTCTCTCCTCAGTACACCCCACTGAACAACACCCCTATTTACGGCTTCTACATCTATTACCGCCCCACTGACAGTGATAATGACAGTGACTACAAGAGAGATGTTGTGGAGGGTAAGTCATCTGAAAAGATTGAACACTTGTGATAGCCAGGAGCATGGCATGGTTTTGGAGTAAACGGCTTAAACTCTTAAACTCTGCGTTGTTTTTTTTTTAGGAGACCGGTACTGGCACGCCGTCACCAACCTGCAGCCTGAAACGGCATACGATATTAAGATGCAGTGTTTTAATGAGGGAGGCGTGAGTGAATTTGGCAATGTGGTCATCTTAGAAACGAAAGGTGAGTTTCTTTTGCTCTATTACTCAACACTCACAAACACTCGCAGAAACACACACACACTGTGGTCATGCAGTTCCATTACCATTATTGTTGTCTAAAGGGTTTTATTTGGACTTGCAGCCCGACCAAACCAGAAGCACACGACTCCAGAGACTTCATCCCATCGGCCAGACTTGGGAGGTCCTGTGCCACGGCCCAGTGATTTACCATACCTCATAGTGGGAGTGGTGGTGTTAGGAGCCCTTGTTTTCATCATTGTAGCCTTCATTCCATTCTGCCTGTGGAGAGCCTGGGCCAAGCAGAGTGAGTGCACTATATAATATGTTTATGTAATTTTTATGAGGTCTGCTGTTAATTCTTGATGTTTTTTTTTTTTCAGAACAAACGACAGATATGTGCTTTCCAGCTGTGTCTGCACCGTTGTCATCCTGCCAATACACCATGGTTCCAATGCAGGGTATGTCTTTAGTAGGGCACTGCCCTGTAGACTCCCATCTAACCCCTGGTCACACTTTGTACGTTCCCAAAGGAGGAGATTACCCCATCAATGGGAAACAGCAAACACACCGCCTTCCTGGACTACACCCGGTATGTATTCGGCCTGTACAGCAAAGTAAAGCATTTTATTAACACAGATTATTTTTGTGAATAAATAACACACTTGTTTGCTAGATGTGAAGTTCGGTTTATGTTACAGGAGGAAGAGTGTGAAATGGAAAATGGCTCATTTTTACCTCGAAGACTCTCTAACGGACATGCTCATGCTTATCACTTTTCCATGGGGTAAGAATAATCAATGCAGCTCAGTAGTAAAGGGTCAAATCCAGGTTCATTACCGCATTCTAATGTGATGAGTTAGTAGTAGAATTTGACTTTGATTAAAGTGTTGTGTCTGTGGCTCTCCAGTGTTCCTGGTCATGTGGTAGAGGATGGCTGCTGCGAACCAGACGACTCTACAATGGAACTCCTGCACCCTGATCATCATGAACATGTACAGGAGAACCATCCTACCCAGTTTTTAGGTTAGTTAACCATCACATCAGTCATTACGTTCTTGTACATGGATTGGCTATGCTTAAACAAGACGACTGGACTACTACTATTGCCTAATTATTGAAGGTGATTATATTTCCTTCAGATTTCTCACTGTTACCAGCATCAGACTCTGTTGACATGATGGGGTCAGTTGAAGATGCAGCACATCAAGAAGTTGGCAAGATCCAGCGTGAAAGCCAGCTAGAGGAGCGGGTACTACATGACGGATAAAAAAGGAGAGTGCATGGTACATAAAAAAAAGCAACATAAAAACAGAGAGAGACAGTATTTATTTTTGTATTAAAAAGATACTATATTTATATATTTATGCTTATGTAAATAGTTTTGAGGATGTATATATGGATTGTTTATATAAGAGAAAAGTGTATTACTATGTTCACTTTGGAACCACCAGGAAAAACGAAGGTCCTCGTTCAAGCAATTTGCTATTGGAAATGTTAAACATCCTAGCTTAATAGATAAAAGAAATCTGGTACATGCTGTAAATGCTTTAACTCAAGGTCTTGAGCAGACTTGTTTCTAAATGACAATTCAAAAGAATATTTATCTGTGTACATGTTCCCCATATATTTTTCAGACAAAATTTAAAATAAATAAATAAATCTCACTACATGGGACTTATCAAGTCAACTCCTGGTGGTGCTTAGCTTTGTGGTCCAGTTTTCAAATGTTTTGTAGATATAATCACTAAAATTATGTATTTGATTAAGTCGTTAAGTATTAACAAATGTATGCATAAATATGTATAAACACCCTGCCTTCAGTAATGTAGACTGCATGTTTTTAAGAAGTGAATAGGAATGCTGAGAAGAACACGACTACTTTTAAATTTTCAGATTTATGGAGCATCGTTTTCTTTCTGTTTGTCAACCGTACTCTAATTGACTACACGAATTCGGTTTCCATTAAAATATTGTGCAGGTGTATATTAAGTTTCAAAATTGTTATTCATAAATCACATGGTCTTTTTATATATA
>JBCNYG010000023.1:9109742-9134259 GCA_039654305.1 Porochilus rendahli | reverse complement strand
TAAAATATATAAATTTACATTTCAGTGAAAAGTATGTTCAAAGAATGTTATATTTACCTACTTTAAATCTCCATAAATTATAAAAATTAAAATTGTTTTACAAATTAGTTTCCTCAACTGTACAAAGTCTCAACACTATCAGTATTTGAAATCATACAAAGTGCTCAACCATGAAACAAAATGAAGGAAAACTCATTTTTGAAGTGTACTTGGCTGTTGTGGTTAAATGATGTATGACATTAAGGCATGTAAATAAAGCTGAAGAAATTACAGTCAATGATTGCTTGTCCATTTTTCCTTCAAAGAATACTTTTACTTTGTTTTTTTCTTATTTTTTCTGTGAAAAAAAATCTTTGAAATAATCAGCAAAATATATAAATAAAAGAGACTAAATATTGAACATTACAGCAAGGAAATCCTCTTAAATTTTAGCTCAAACGAAATATTATATGGCTATAATATATATAATATAAGAGGACTATTCAGACGAATATTTCAGAAAAAAACAAATAGTGCACATTCTGTAAGTAAGCACCGCTGTGTTTCTTTTTTATACTGTATTAATTCCACAAAGGAAACTTTGACTTCTGCATTTAACCTATCCAAAGTGAGCACATACGGCACATAAGGAGCAGTGGGCTGCTACACACTTCGGCGCCCAGAGAGCAGTTTGGAGTTAGGTGCCTTGCTCAAGGGCACTTCAGCCAGGAATGTGGATGCTGCTCACTCCCCTGCCACCACACATTTTTCAGCTGGTTCGAGAACCAGTGACCTTTCGATCCCAAAGCAACTTCTCTAACCATTTAGCCATTTAGGCCATGGCTGCCCCTCTGGAGAAAATTTTCTTTTCCCCTCATATAATTTGGAAAAGTGACATCCTAAAATGTCTTTCCACTTCTAAATTGTGTAAACAATAAATGTCCAGCTTGAAAAAGAGTGAGTACCAGTATGAAATTTATGCATGAATCATGGCAGGTCTTTTCTTTTTTTATATCCATGGCAATTTTACTATAACTTGCCTCCTATTTGCTAAAGAATTACATTTGCTTTGCATAAAAAAAAAAATCACATATTTAGGAAGGTACATTTGATCCAGTAAAACACACAATTTACAAAACAAAACCATTTTAATAATCACCTTTGTATATTTACACATATATACAAAAACACATTTTCCATAAATAAGTAAAAATATTTTAACTTGCATTCTCTTAATCAATAAAAAAGTTCTCAAATTAGTCTCTGTAAGAGATGGAGAACACTTGGAAACTCCCAAGTCCTTTAATTCCATATACCAACATCAATGAAGGCTTATCCATTCAGGAATAAAAGGTGTATTTATTGTGGCATTATGTTCAATACTAATTGCTTTAGTTATATAGGCCTTGACCCCTCAGTTGTTCTTCAAGCACATTAGTTTAACTAGAGCTGCTCTATGCATAGACTTTTTGCAGAAATGTAGGCAAAGTTTTTTTGTATGTCATGCGGCAGTTAATATGTTCCAAAGGAAAGGTAATGCCATTCAGCAATGATTTACATTTAGATAGAACTGCACAATATCTTTGTTTCTGCAGCTTTAAACAGCAGAGGTCCCATCATGCCCCAGAATGTGGCTGATGTTGTGTGCTGGACGATTAGACTGCTTGTTAGAGTCTGAGGAGGAAGTATTTGCAAGTGGCATTAAAGGGGACATTGGCATAGAGGAACCATCAGGGGGCATTGCTGAGGCTATTTCAGGGAACAGAGAGGTTAGGTTAAAGTTGGATAAATGAGGAGTAATTCCTGAAGAGTTTGCAATGGGCATTGGTGTGATATCAGTCAGCAGTGGATAGCTTGGCTGTGCAAAGCCCACAGGACGGGGTGGAGAAAGAATAGATCCAAAACGATTGTTTAGTGGAGCAGTGCTACTCTTATCAGCACTTGGACTTGTAAATATCTGGTTAGAAAAATACTGGATCGGAATTTCATTTGGAATGCTTGGATGAGCAGCAGGAGAATATGAGGGGTAGAAAGAAGGAAGAGTGTTCTGAGGTTCTACTGGAAGGAGAGCTGGGGTGCGTGAGGAACTGGGTTGCGTGACTGGGGGAATGAAAGATGCGTTTGCATTAATTGGAGGTGGAGGATTCATACCTCCCTCACCAATAAAAGGAAAGCCAAAGTTCTGGGTAATATGCTGATCTGAAACCAAGTTGCTGTCACTGCCGACTTGTGCACCATCTGGCGTAAAACGTACAATACTCCTGCGCCGAGATTCACCACCTGTCTGTGGCCGTCCAAGCAATACTCCCCCACCTGATGGGAGTGACAATGGACCTTCAGGCTCAAATGTGTTAATAGGGCGCAAATTGCCAGTCCTTGGTCTATCTACTGGGCGAATTTTTGAGCTTTGTGGATCAGGCCCAATATGATGGGCTCTTTGACTGACAGCTGAAAGTGACCTGGAAGAGCCTTGAGCACGGCCTGAATCAGAGCTACTGTGTGGTGTTGTTGGAGGATGGGGCAGAACTGATCTTACAGATGAACCATGTAAATTTCCACTAACCTGAGAAACATGTCCTTTATTGTTGTCCCCAAGATGCATGGGAAGAGCAGATTGAGTAGGGTGAAGGTTAGGGCTTGAGACTTTAGCCTGAAGTTCCCCAGAAGAAACTCCAGGTACACAATTGTACTCTATACTCACTGGCGGACAGCCTTGTGCAGCTCTCTGGTGTCCAGTTTGTTCTGGAAGATGTGGACCCAATAGACTATGCATAAAGCCCTGATGGCATGAGTCCTGCTCACGTGACATCCCTGCTCCAGTTTGTAGACCCTGTGCTGAAATATGCGCCCCATATGTAGCACGACTACGTCCATCACCAGAAGAACCAGACCCCATTCTAAATCCAGTTTGTTGCTGAGGACCCCTCTGAGCTGGAGCCACAGATTTACTGTTCATATCCCCACTGCGAGACACTTGCACCTCAAAGTTGTTTAATTGGGTTCCATTACCAAGAGTCTTGAAAGGTAAACGCTCTGATATCCGCTGAATATCTGGAGCCCCCGAATGTTCTTGGACAACTCTGGCTTGAGGATTATGACTGATATTTTTTCCATGTGAAGAGTCCACATAACCATGTATTTCAGACTGATCCTGTGAACTGCTACGAGCATTCTGCAACGCATGAAGTCCCATACGCTGGTCACCAGCAGTTGAAGGCTTCCCTATAAGTGCCTCAGCAGAATAACTAGACAGTCGATGACGCTCCTGTCGGGATGGAGTACAAGCAAGGTCTGAAGACCGAGAAACAGGATTACTCGCCTGTGAAGTTAGTTGCTGCTCTAAAGTGCGAGAACCCATTAACCGTTGCATTGGTCCATGATCCTGTCCTGACTGGCGGTCTTGCTGACTCAAATGGTTATTCTGGTGGGCCCTGGTGCCTGCTTGTGGACCCTCACAATTCTTTTCCTGTCTGCTAAAGTGTTGTTGTTGAAGTTGCTGCTGAAGATGTTGATGTCTTGAGTGTGTACTTTGTTGCTGCATTTGTTGTTGCTGTTGAAGTTGCTGTGTTTTTTGTTGTTGGTGTTGTGGTTGCTGCTGATGTTGGTTCTGCTGGGATTGCTGTTGTTGCTGTTGGTGCTGTTGGGCTTGCTGCTGGTGCTGCTGAGACTGCTGTGGTGGCTGATGCTGTACAGCATTCTTCTCCAAGTGATGCTGCTTCTGCAAATTTACAGGAGGTCCTGCCTGACCACCTCGCACAACTCTCTTTTTATGCACATTCTGATCTTGTAGCAGAGTCCTCGATTGAAAATTGTGGATCTGGGTGTCTGGTTGGGTAAGGTGATGCTGAAGTTGGTAGAGATGTCTCTGTTGTTCTTGATGATGTTGATGCTTGAGATAATGGCTTCCTCCCAGTATCTGTCCAGATTGTGGTGTGCCATGTTGCAAGTGTCCCTGTTGTAGGTGCAAAACACTAGGTTGATTCTGTTCATGTGGTGCCAGTTGCGGTACGCAGTGTCCTTCAGACGGGCGAAGCACAGTGCTCATGAAAGTGTTTCCTGAAAACAGAGCACCTCCTCCATCAGAATGGTTCCCTGTCATAACCGATGAAGAATTTGGGGGCATTTGTCCAGACATTGCTTGGACATGTTCTGGCGCCTTAACATCTATCCGAGAAATACTAACAGCTGGGCATGGCTTTGAGCGTTTGTTTATTGGAAGAACTAGGTCATCTTGGGCAGAGCGTTTTGGAATATCCTTCTGATGACGTTCAGATATCCCAGGACCTATGTGAGTTCTCATGAGTGCACTTTTCAGAGGTGTATATTCATTAATGTGTGATTGGCCAGAGCAGTTCTGGGTGACCTGAGATGATGGCTGAGACACTAGAATTGCTGCTCCTCCTGGTGATGAAACGGATACTTGCTGACCAAGATTTGGAGATCCTGGGTAAGACTGGACAGAGCTTGGCCTGATAAGATTATTAACATTTAAACTAGTAAGAGTACTAGCTTGTGACTGAGAATAAGCTGTGTTTATTGGAAGTCGGGCACCAGATGTACTAATGCCAGAAACCTCAACTAATGAGGGAGTCTTTGATACTGTTACATCACCTTGATTTGCCTGCTTTAACTGTTGATTTGTGACCCGTTCTTTTATTATGGAGGTTTGTTGTGCTTTTGGGAGTTCCCATCTGTTCGCAGTTGTACTTGACGGGTTCTCACCACTGCAGCTATCACTCTTCCTTCCTGGGCTATCTTGCTCAAATATAGCTCGTGCAGCCATTGCTAAGATTTCTGCCTGTTCAGTGGTGAAACTAAAAGAGCTAAAAGTATTAGAAGATGCAGTAATATTCTGACCTGTTGGAAGCAGTGATGCAACTGAAAAGCCTCTGTTACTAGAAACCCCTGCTGTTGGTGAATCAGTTTGTTGATTTGCTACCAGTGATGAATCATATGATTCACTACCCATTGTTGGTACTTCCTGCGGTAGAACAGTTTCTTTCTGCAAGAAAGAATCTGGCTCTGATATATTTTCTGTGGAGGCAGCTGAATGTTCATCTCTTCTAAGTTCTTTGTTGGAATTCGTTTGACTATGTTTCATACTAACTGCATGAATCTGACTAACAGTTGTCCCTGACATATGAACTTCTGAATGTTTAAGAAGTTTGTTAAAGGTGTTCAAATTCCTGGATTCCTGGTGTAAATCTGGTGTATCTGAACAAGCTGATGACGAGGAGTGCAAAGCAAAAGTATTCTGCATCTGTGAAGTTTCTGCAGCTTTATCTATTGTAGACTCAGTCTGAACTTGTGGAACCTTTTCTAAGTGAGATTCTGTTTCTAGACTCTTTGTTGGATCAGCACTTGTGCATAAAGGTATGCTCTGGGGTTGCAGAAGGGTAGTTTCAACAGATGAAACCTTCAAATTATTTTCTGAAGGATTTACACTTGTGAGTGTGGTTCTGTTCTGAACTAATGTAGGACTTGATTTTGTTCCTGTGCAACTACTGGCTGGTAAATTAATTTGAGAAATAAGTGCAGCGGATGAAGCGTCATCATTCTTCACTGACTTTGTGGAAGAAGTGCCACCTATGTTCAATGTGCTACACTGAGAAGAGAGAACACCAACTGTTGATTCATTTTTTTGAAGCTCAGTATTATTGGTTAAAACAGGCACACTACTGTTATGGACTACTAGGCTATCCTTAAGGGGAGCAACAGAATTAAAGGAGGTAACTGTTTTGCTGTTAGATGGGGTAGTTCCATCTACACCTTTACTATGATTTTGTGCTTCCTTAATGTCCCCTATGGAAGTGACAACTGTATTTGGTGCCAAATTGGCAGGACTGTGACTTAATTTGCTATGTGAACTGACACAAATGGCTGTAGAAGTACTGCATACCGAAGTAACACTGCTGACCATGGATGTACTTATAGTAATGGTTTTCTGGGTCATATCCTCACTGGTAGAATTCCTTAATTGAATATCTGTTACAGTGGATGAGTGTCCTTGTGCAACCTTTGACTGAGATGACGTACTATTTGCTGGCTTTGCAGCAGTCCGGCAGGTGCTTCTCTTAGGTTCTTTTCTCTTGACTGGTCTGGCCCTTTTAATTGACATCTGTTTAGGTTGGTTTACAGATGCTACATTGGTCTTCTTTGGTAGAATGTTAATTGCACCAGTTACTGGTGTTGATTTGGCCACAACAGTTTTCGTGAATGTACTGACTCCTGAAACCAGCTTGGGTAGAGAAGATTTCACTGTAGTGTCAGAAGGTAGAGTAATTTGCTTTTGTACATTGCTTTGATTGGAAACCTCTGAAAGGCTTTGGCTGGAGACTTGTGAAATGCTGTGGCTAAGGCTAGTGAGGGCACTCAAACAATTCAATGCAACATTAGTGTTAGGTTCCTCACAGCTGGGTTGAATGATTTGAGTAGCACTTTGGCTTACTTGAGAGCTCCCTGTGTCTGCCGATTTCACTGATTGTAAGACATATACCTGTCCATTTACATTGATAGTTGGGGGTGCCTGTGTCTGAACCTGTGCTGAAGGACGTGGAAGGATGTGAACAAGCTGTTTAGCTTGAGCAGCAGTGGGACAGGGATTACTAGAGGTGGTTATTTGTTTAGCCAAAGAGGGAGCAGCAGATGGCACAATGTTAGTTTTATGGGTCTGTTGAGTAGGTGGCATGGTTGGCGTCTGGATTATAACAATGTGCTGGCATGCTGCCTGATTGGACACATCCTCTGCAATCACTTGTGGGGCTGGACATGTACCTGCTTGCTGCAAAATAACAACATTTGGATTGTTCTTAGACAGGGATGTCCTGATCACTGGTGTTCCATCAGAATTCATTTGTACAACCTGTACTGTCTGGAGTACTGGCTGTGTGGTGGCTTGAGTCTGGGGCACAAGTGCTTGCTGAACAGGAGGTGGAATAGCAGATTGGGGCTGGGGTACTGATGCTGGCTGGGCATAAGGCTGAGATGGCATAGTGGGTTGTGGGTCATGCTGAGGTGGTAAGACATGGACTTGAGGCTTGGGTTGTATGGATGGGTCTGTGTGGGTTTGAGTAGAAAGAGGGACAGGCTTGGATGTAATTGTGGGTTGAGATTCAGAGGTTTCTGACTGAGTTATTAACCCTGTCTGGGGCACAAGAGGTGGTTGATGAAGTAGCACAGGGGTCTGGCACAGAAGTGATGCTTGAGAAACAGCAGGTATTTGAGGACAAGGGAGCACAGTAGGTAACAACTGGGAAGGGTTAGGCCGAAGAGGGATACATGTAGTTTTGGGGCTTTTCAATTGCATAGAAACTTGCGTTTGTACTTGGAGAGGAACGGGATGGACTTGAGGATTTGCCACAACAGGACACACTGATAGTTGTGAAATATTATGCCCAGAGTTACTGGCTTCTGGAGCCAAAGCTCGACAGACAGGTTGTACCATGTTGCCGGTAAGTTGTAGTGTTGTCCATGTAGTCTGTGTACTGCTAGCTGCACTGGTCCTAAGATGAGTAGAGTTGCCTTGTAAAGCACGGGACATGCTTTCATTATCCTGAAGCAGTGAAGAACTATCAGAAACAAGTGTGTTACTGACCATTGTTTGAGGCAAGGAAGACAGACTAAATAACGACTGAAGTTGGACAGGCATTATGCAACTGGTGGGTGGTGCAAGAGTTGGTGTAGGCTTGACAGGCTGTGTTTGTTGAGGACTTGGAGCAGTGACTGCAAGCTTGGGACACGTGCCACGAAAAGTAACAAAATTCCCAGGAGGGGGCAACTTTGGAGCAACAGGTGCCACAACGTCATACTGTTCCACTACTGCAAGACAAGGCTTGGACACAGCAGGAATAAGAGTTGCCACTGGAACGTGTGAAGGAGTAGTAGAGGTGACAGTTATTTCTTTGATTTGTGTTCCATTTGGGACTCTGAGGGCTTGACCTGAACCCATTTGAACATTGCAAGACGGCTGAACGGCTAAAGCATTTACTGCCTGCTTATCGAGGTGAGAAACAGGATTTGAAGATGCAGACATCTTACTTGCTGAACATGCCAAATTCTCATTAGAGTACACAATTATTCCCTTAGACATCAAATGAGTTGGTGTTATTTTAGCTACTTTAGCACAGCGATGCTTGCCCTTCCAGTGGATAGTGGGGTCATCCAGAAAGTTGATCCCATTTGCTTTGAGGAGTTCAATGTAATGACCACTTTCCTTTCTCAAGTCCTCCACCTGCTTTCGTAAATGCTTTATCTCTTCCGCTGCAGAGATAAGGTCATAATGTAAGTTTCAAAAAAAGTTGTGTATAGCGTCTACTTACAATTTATATCAGTAACACTCTGTATCCCAATTAAGCTTTGATTATCAGATAATTTTTCCTGCATTTCACAACAATAGGGAAAGCTAACACATGCTGTCTACAACATTCACTTATTCAAATTACTAATCAGAAAATATCAGCTAAGCAAATCTGGAGGAAAATACTTACTCCTCCTTTTCATATGCACATATTTAAAGACAACTACAGTTGGCTAGGCTTTTTTTATGGGGGAAAGAGGAGTATAATTGCTTCTACACACACAGCAGGGCTAATTATGCTCTCTTGGATGTTCATCAACATATGACTATGGCACTATGGGTATTCAAATCCCAATCCATGCATAATTCAATGAATGCATACTAGAACACCAATCAGGAGCCCAAATTAAGATAATTAACCAAGTACCAATCTACCAACAAGAACAGAAGAAACGTCATACCTTGTACTTTGTCTCCTCCATTGAGCAACATTTCATCATTCTGTCGCTTCAGCTCAGTAATATAACGAAAGGCTTGCCCTAAAATCATATTCTTGCTCTAAAAAATTATGAAGAGTTTAGAGTGCAAGTTATTGTACAGTAATTCTATTCAGTCTTGTGCTGTACATTACCTGTTTTAAGGCTTGAGAGCAAGGCAAGAGATCTCCAATTCGTTTGATACCAGCATTGATCTTCTTTTTGCGATGTCTTTCAACTAAATGATGATTGCGTGTTTATTGTTTGTTCAACATTGAGAAACAAAGAAAAAACAAAAAAGTAAGGTTTTAAAGTTGAATGTTAAAATACATTTTGGAAAGTTGTTGTCTTGTTTTATATGTGTCAGAATTTTCTAACCCAGTGACTGCACTGCCTAAAAATACATCAGCAAATACATTTTGGAAATCACTATATTGCATATAGACTTAAAGATCATGAACAGAACTTTTTTCATTTTATCCTATTACGTCATGTTAACAAGAATTTTTATTTACTTATTTTTATATTAGCCCCAGCTAATTCCAAATCTCCAGCTCTTTGTAGCTTTGTTTGTGTCGATGGAGGGATGTCATGTCAGCTCAACTGTTCAGAGTCTGTGATCAACACTTGTTTACACTGAAAAGTTTACAGCTTCTCAGTTCCTACGCTTTCTGGCTGATGTTTTGGTCACTTTGAATGCTGGCGGTTCTTTCACTCTACTGGTAGCATGAGACAGAGTCTACAACGCACACAAGTGGCTCAGGTTGTGCAGTTCTTCCAGGTTGGCACAAAAATGCGAACTGTGGCAAGAAGGTTTGCTGTGTCTGTCAGCGTAGTGTACAGAGCATGGAGGCGCTACCAGGAAACAAGCCAGTACATCAGGAGATGTGGAGGAGGTCGTAGGAGGGCAACAACCCAGCAGCAGGACTGCTACCTCCTCCTTTGTGCAAGGATTTTGTGTGATTTTGTTGTCAGCACAGATAACTATGTAAAGAACAAAGTATTTAATAAGAATATTTCATTTATTCAGACCTAGGATGTGTTATTTTAGTGTTCCCTTTATTTTTTTGAGCAGTGTATATACATACATACATACATACATACATACACACACAGTATGTGCCGTGAAGATAATACACCACCACTTTTGGAGTGGTGTATTCAGGAAGCATTTACTTGGATTAACTACTGGACTTCCAAAGGAAAGAAAAGCATGATTTTTAATACTCATCGCTGTGCAAATATTCTTTTCACTTCTATAAGCTTAAATCAAACAGTGGCGTCATAATCCTATTTTTGTCCTTGAATGTAGTGTTAAAGAGTGTAAACTCCAGTACACTTCATCAAAACAGTAAATAAGTCTTACAGAACTGTTCTATAAAATATCTACATACATTCTAGTTATCTGTTTTAATAGACTTAGAAGGGATAAAAGGTGATAATCTTGTTTTAAAAAAAAAAATCTGTCGGGGAGATAGATTTCTTATACGCATACGCACTATCATGGCTTTACATGGTTTAGGTTTTTGATTTTGGAAATGGATGCTTAGGTTAAACAAAAAACGCTGTCATTTTCAAAAGAAAAAAAAAATCCACCTACTTCCTATGCTTCTCGCCATCTTGCACTCATGTTTTACTTCAAAAATATATTTGATCACTTGGTCATCCCGGTGATTATTACGATGTATTAGGATTTGACATGATAGAATACAGGAAGGGCGGAAGAGCACAGTACATTTTGACAGACTTTATAGACCTTAACACACCATATTGATGAACTTGGAAACACAATCGCTTCAAGTTTCCTTTCCGGGATGAAAGCTGCCTTGTTTTTATATCCCAATAGTGCTCATAAATTGTGGAGCTCTGCACTTTTTCTTTTAATCACAGAGATCACAGACATCGTGAACCAGTGTAAACCCGGGCTAGAGAACATGGAGAAAAAAAGGAGAATATGGCCGGGGAATATATAAAGGCTATGCAGTAGTATATTCAGTTTACTCAAGGAACTGTTACTTGAAATATGAATGAGTTATTTACTTTTCCCGGAATCTGAAAAATATTCCTGCAAAATTTCTGCATACTAATGTAACAGGATAGGGGATTTCTCTGATATGGTGTAGTTGTTTGGATTGCTACAGGTCAGTGATTAATGAGCTAATGAAAGGTCCTAGGGAGTACTCACTATAATAATAGTATATACATGATTGACTACCTTTTTCAACAATGTTGAGTTTTGACCCGTGCTGGCATTTCTGTGAGGGAGAGAAATTACCCCTATATTTGAAAGTTAGTATAAGTCTTGAGTGGGTATTTTTTTTGTCCAAAAAGTCTACATGAAGCATGTGTCTGCAATAAATAAACACATGGTAAATATTACAGGCAAGGTATTTCCTACTGCCCAGCAGTATGGTATACTTGCTAGCTAAAACGCTAAACATGCCAGGCTCCTGCATACTTCACGAAGACCACCGGAACTGATTACAAAACAAAGCCTACCGGCTGCTTCGGCATTTTAACACCAAAGAAACCTGTCCCGGTAAAAACTTTGTTTTCCTGGAATCACTAATTCACAACTCTGATTTCCCACCTAAACTCTCTGCTGATATAGTATGGGATTTTCTCTTATCAGCAGGAGTTGGAGAGATGATCTAGTCTTTTATATGTGTCCAAAATTGATTATAAATACCCAGGTTTAATTATTAAACTGAACTGTGAGAATAGATGTGTGTGTAAAGGTAGACTCATATTGAATCTACCTTTACACACACATCTATTCTCACAGTTCAGCCTAGTAATCAGTAAGACTTCTATTGAATTCACTGTTCAGCATTTTCTGTACCTGCTTTCACGAAGGTACATGTCAGGATAGCTGTAAACCAGTTTGCTGAAAAATAGGTTATCAAATGGTTGTAGTTCAGTACAAGCCTGTCAACTTGCTGTTGGAACATCAAGGCAACAGGTTCTTTAAAAATGTTGATGTGGACTTTAAAAACCAGTGGGCACAATTTGCATAGAAATGGATATTTTGTTTCCCGTCGGAGTCTTCACTTGTTTGTTTAGAAAATTTGATTCAAATGTGCAAACAAACTAGCTTCAGAAGTATTATATGTTTGGATCATTAACATCAGCCATGCTTAACTTTGGGCACAGAGTGTGCAACATGATTTTGAGATTTGCCCAGCACTGGCTATTCATCCCAATCCATCAGTAACATTCCTTTAGACATCAGAGCACATACGGAAAGGAAGGGGTCAAAGAAAACTTTTTAGGTTTCCCACCGCGAAAAAAAGATGCAAAAGTGCAAAAACTGGAAACCCAAAAGAACGACCATGTTGTGTTTTGAGTGTTCTGTCTACGTTCATGATCCTGAACTTGTCAAAAGTTGGGGCTTGAAACTTTTTTTTACACCGGATGATGTTCCAATGCTATTTTCTTAGAGAGAAAAATATGGGAATTTGGTAGAAAAGCGGTGAAGAATACAGTCTCCCAATGTAACTAATATGTGGTAGCAAAAGCTGCAAAATTTCTGCATACTAATGTAACATGATAGGGGATTTCTCTGATATGGTGTAGTTGTTTGGATTGCTACAGGTCAGTGATTAATGAGCTAATGAAAGGTCCTAGGGAGTACTCACCATAATAATGGTATATACATGATTGACAACCTTTTTTCAACAATGTTGAGTTTTGACCCATGCTGGCATTTCTGTGAGGGAGAGAAATTACCCCTATATTTGAATGTTGGTATTAGTTTGAGTGGGTATTTCTTTTGTCCAAAAAGTCTACATGAAGCATGTGTCTGCAATAAATAAACACATGGTAAACATTACAGGCAAGGTATTTCCTACTGCCCAGCAGTATGGTATGGTAAAGTTTTTTTAATGCTCCGATGTGATGTTTCACATGCACGGATCTGATTGACAAGCAGTTGCATTGTTTCGCTAACATGACATCCACTCTGAGCTTTGAGAGATTGGGCCATTAAGAAAGTTATTCTTTTTGTCAGGGACTGTCTGTGGACTTTTTAGATTTATATAATTGTAAAGACACTGAAAAATACACATTTGTTTATATTCTTTAAGTAATATAAATTAGCATGAGTAAATTACAATATTATTCAAACACTTGAGATAATCTGCAAGAAATGTTATAATACACTCAATATTACTGTACCTGCATTGTGAGACTCTTTGTTTTTTTTCCTCCTGACATTGAATCAAACAAATACAATAAGTATTACATTACAATTCAATAAATCACAACTGTACAAGTTATGCAGTGGTAAAAACAAAATAAGTAAACATGCAGAATTCTTTTATAGAAAATTCCCATTTTGAAAGGTAATGAATAGTCAGAAATTGATAACTTACCAAAAACCTGTTACACAAAATGTATAATTTTACATCTTATATAGCAGATCAAGAATAAATCCATACCGTTTGGGTTTCGCTGTAGTTTCTGGCTGATTCTGAATTATTTCTGGCATTGTGGCACGCACTGCAGCCTTAAAGGGAAATAAAAAAGAAAAAAAGAAATAAAAACTAGGTATACCTATAGCAGCACCTTTCCATAATGGACAATATGTATACTACCTACCAAAAAGTCTTTACATACACAAACCTACCGTCCAGCAGTGGGCAAATGAGTATTATGAATGCCAGCTTAAACTCAGGAAATCACAGATCTGTGTTCTTGACAAAAAAATTTACCTGTGAGTAAGAAAGCATGAACAAAATCTGAATACTGGTAAAAAAACACAGGTACAAGTTCAGTTTACATCGAAAATAAATCATGGGGAAGACCCATACTTATAAGCTCTAGCTTGCATGTTCAAAACATCTCAGGAAAAAATATTAATGCGGTTCTGGCCAGAAATAAATGTTTTCAGGTTGCAGTTTAGATTCTCAAAACAATCCCATAACAAATGCACCCTGTAATTAAAGCTAAAGTCTAATTAAATGTTAAAGCACATGTGTTTTTAGGCCAGAGAGTATAAAACAACCGACAGCAGGTGCATCCAGACATAAGCATTTTAAACCAGATGTCAGTGGCTTTATACACTTTTACTAAAGCCATGATTTCATCCATTATTATTACTACTAATAACAATAACCTACATTTCCCCGGGGTGATTTGTAAGACATATTATGCTAAAACTGACTAACAGATATTAAACAACCCTTCATGACAAAAACCTGTTCAAAGAGGCGGGGGAAACTCCAAAACTCTTGAGAAGTCTCAGAAAATGTGATTTGATCCCCATCCTATTCCAGGAAGCGATCAGTTTCAGAAACTCTCCTCTGGTGAACGGCACTGCTCTATCAGAACCAGCCCCACACCTCACTTCTCACCAAGTCTTTATGACACATAGGCAGAACTGAGCGTTACAACTTATGGTATTGTATTTAAAAGCCCACACGTCACTTGACTCGTTACACATTATATGATCTGCCAAGTTAAAATCATGTGCTTTTAAATATAGAGAATAAATTAATCTGATTCTGAAATAGCTAGTTTACCTGACTCAATGTTAAAAGTTTTTTTAGGTGGTCTGCCAATAAAACGTGCCGATGGCATATTAATGCTTCTGTTTAATGTTAAAAGCAATCTGTTGATAAGCACCACTCAATCCTTAACTAATATATTAATTACATATTAATTAACACCGACAGCTATTCTAGCTTGCTAGCTAAAACGTTAAACATGCCAGGCTCCTGCATACTTCACGAAGACCGCCTGCTTCAGTCATAAATTTGCAACTATAATGCGGAAAATAAAGCTTATACCCCCTTTTATTCACTTTTTAAAATTCAGTTACACAGGTCACAGCTGCCACAAGCGTAACACTAGCTAGCATTAGAGCTAAAAACAACTAGCTATCGACTGGGCGCTAATGCTAGCCCTATTAGCAACATGGCTAACTTACTGGGTCACATTACAACCAAAATGACTGACTGTGTAATTATATCCATTTCTCCATACCGATATTGATTACAAAACAAAGCCTACCGGCTGCTTCGGCATTTTAACACCAAAGAAACCTGTCCCGGTAAAAACTTTGTTGATCCTTTTAGATTTACTTCATTTTCCCAGCGAGCTCCTTAAGTTGGTGGGCGGAGCGAATAAGCCGTGTACCAATAACATTAAAGGTGCCGAGATTGACCAATAACGAGCAGAAAGATGGTAAGGGGGTGGTCTCCTGTAAAATTATGTGTAACGGTAATAAGGTGCCTTCACCTTCTTATGTGATAGTAATTAATCAACTATGAGAGGATACAATTCGTAATGAACACCGGCAGGCAGTACGGATTTAAACATCCAACAATTACATCCAAGTAACCAATATTGATACAGATGATAAAAAGGGGCGTGGCCCTCCTCCTAATATAGTGTAGGAACGTGCGCATTTTCTTTTCTACGTGATTGTTAATATAATAATTAATAAACTATGATGCGATAAAAAGTTAATGAATGCTTGCTTTAAATTTAAACACAGACATACAAAGTTAAACCTGTGGATTTGTATTTATCTCACAGAAAAGGAAATCCACACTAGTGGGTGGCGAAATGGTCAGAAATTGCATATTTATGTTAAAATGCTTCAGGTTAGGTAATTTTTTGACTTTCTACAAAAATACATTTACCCTAAAAAGTGGTATAAATAGTGGTATAAAATGATTTCACAATTTAAAAAATCGGATTTAAGAACATTACTATAAAAACAAGAGCGTTAAAGAGAAAGAGGTGAGAGCGAGAGTTCTCAAGGAGAGTTTGAGAATATGACTAGAACAAAAAACAAACAAACAAAAAAAACCAACAATTAAAAAAAAAACATTGTCATAAAAAAATTTTCACTGTCTAAGGGTATATAGTTATACAATATGTTACACTATCAATATTGCATTGTCATATCAAGACCTGAACTAATCCATGTATTTGTGCAGCATAAGAGGGTGTACTGGCAGATTAATGCAAATAGTATTTTATTTAGAGGTTTTAAAAGTTTTACAATATAGAGCTCCAGAAAAGACAAAATTCTCCAAAGAAAGAAAGAAAACATGCTTGTACTACAATGGAGAGGGCACACCCCTCTTGGCATGCAGTGTCAAGGCTTCCCCTGGGGTCTGGCCTGCAAATCCAAGTTCAGCATAAGGAACCTCTATAACCAAACCACGCCAATCCCACAGTGTATTAAAAAATGGATTTTTTCTGTCAGTGAACATCACTGAAATGATAGCGACATGGTAGGTGTGGATAGGATTTTAGCTGCCAGTGTGCCGAAGAGGAGACTACTGAATTTAAGATCAATGAACAGTTGAACAGAATATTATGAAATGCAACTTGTGTCATCACATGGAGGACAAAACTTTAACCTGAAAGCATTCAAGAAGAATAACTGCTGCAGACTTCCTTTGCATCACCCCAATATTTTACAATCAATAAACTACCCGTGTCAATGCTGACATTCATGTTAGTGAAATCAATTTGCTCTTGGAAAAAAAAACAAACAAAAAACTAAATAGAAATAATCAATTTCCTGCATGTGAAATGAAAGTGTATTGACAATGCACGCACAACGTTTAAAGTGTCTCATATTCTGGAGTAACTGTACCAACAGCACACCTCCTCTCCATAACTGGCACTTTTTTCTCTGATCTGAAGCACCAAAAGCACCCCAGGAAAAGCCATGAGCCAACCAGCAATTATGCAAAACAAACAAACAAAAATAATTAAAGGGGGCTTTAAATAATGGGCAGAAAACAAAGACATTCAGAAACGGGAATGGCATCTACTTCTCCACTCCCAATCTCTCACTCTCAAACCGTTTGATCATGTTCATGCCGGCTTGAGGGGGCGAGATAATCCTGTGCGAGGCAGATAGAGACTTGCCTCATTAAGAGATACCGCATCATATGCGATACCGCAATACTCCTCCCCTGCATTCTGCCAGTAAAATCGAACACATCTGCGTCCCTGGGCTCAGGTGGCGAGATGATGGGAGGTCTGGAGCTCACTGAGACGATGCGTAGCATTACGTCTAATGCTACCAGGTAGGACCACCTCTCGCCAGTCCTGTTTTTGAAAAGGTCTATTGCCTTGTTCAAACAACAACGTTGTGTCCCCTTGTTATTAACGATTTCAAACAAAATGCAAACAGTATGCTTACACAGCTATCCTTCACCGTGTCTACTCTGTAACAAGTAAGCAGCATTTTGGAGCACTTATGTATTCTGCCTGGAACAAAAAAACAAAAACAAACAAACAAACAAAAATCCTGGTATCTAATTTGAACTCTCTAAAATGAGTAAAGGAAAAAAGTGAGAATGCAAACTGATGGGGACTGAGTTTTGTTTTTGAAAAATAAAAATTCAGCAATTTAGTCATGGACTTGTTTTTTTTCTCTTTAAATTGCCCTCCGAAAAAAAGTGGTGTATCTACAGGCCCTGGGGCATCGGTCACAGTTCCACTTGGTGAATACGGGCCGAGATCCATCTCTCCAGCTTGCTCTGGCTCCTACTCAGCCTTCTGCAGGTCTCCTGTGGGAGGCTCGCACGGGCTCCGAAGGCTCTTCTGGAGAACGTGAGCATCTGCCGGCTCTATCCTCTTGTAATAGTTCTTTTTTGTTTCAATTATCTCAAAACCAAACTTCTGGTAGAAGTCAATTGCAGACTCGTTGCTGATCTGCACATGACTGTGAGAAAGGGATAATAAAGAAATATTATTGGACAGAGGTGTACACTTCATGCTGATGTTCATATCTACATGTATGAATCTATTGCAGTAAGCAATAAAGCAATAAATTACAATTTATTTCAGATTTAATAGGGCAGTCATAGATTCTGGTGACACTGGTGATATCCGAAACTTATGCTCGAGCAAATATACCCATAATGCTCCTTAGCTGGAATAATGTTGTGTGGCTCACTTCTTTGTTTCTCTGTACAGAGCCAGGGCTCTGTACAGACACCAAAGTTTTTCAGCGCACACAGAACGGACAGGTAGTGAACTATGAGAAGATATTCGCTAAACTTGACAAAACAAAGCGGAGCGGAGCTATAACGCAAGTGATTATCACGATGTGGTGAGACCAAAAGCAGATGCTGTAAATTCATCTGAACAATGCTATCATGTAACTGTAAATTTGTGATTCTCACAGTTTCACTTCCTACAAGACTTTTTAAATGATCTATAGCTAGTAGTTTGAGTTTGAGTGAGAAAGACTGATTGATTGATTTGCCTAAACTTTTTGCCAGGTGTAGCAAGACCATGGTGTTTTGTCCATGGTGGCAGACTGCCAGAGGAGCTGAGTAGAGGGGGCAAGGATGAGTGCAATGAATCTATCTGGGTGTTGTTATAGTTCTGGAAAGCTATAAAACATGTCAAATACCCTGAGATCAGATCTCTCCCTGGACAGACCTTGACTTTATTTATATATTAAAGTCTTTATTTTCTGCAACCCCTGAACTTCATTGTTTCTACATCATCTCATCTCTTCTGACCCCTCTACATGTTTTTATTTTTAACAAGTTTAATTTAAATAGTAATATTAGCATTTTATGAAGAATTTAAATAAAATTTATGTTCTCTTCAGAAATAACATGATTTACATGCTTAACTGTTACATCAGTTACACTTTACAGACACTATGGAGTCGACTGGTTTTGCACAGCATGGTCTGAGACTGCAATTTGTTTGCATGTTTTAGAAATATGAAAAATATTTTACATTACAATATTTTAAAATTTAGATTTAAACACGTTTTTCATATTGACTTCACCAGTGTAACTGTACAAAAAGGTGAGATGAGTTCAGAGAACTCTCATGAGGTCTCATTGGTTCCACAGAAACATGCGTCCAGATGACACATGGACAGACTTAATTCAATATCATTAGGTTTTAAACAAATGTCTGGGGCCACACCCACTCAAATTTGGGCACTTTCTAAAGGCAGATCTCCTGGTAGACGTTTCGATTGATAGAAAGCCAATCTTTTTAAATTTTTTTGTTATATTATCAAAAACATTATTTTATACAATATAAAACAGAACATTATTATTGGTTATTTTCCTTTAATAAATTATAATTAAAAAATTCCTTGCCTACAAAACACAAGCACATTCATTATGGCTTTGCCTGGGGTTACTGGGTAGGATAGCCGATATGTACAGAAATATACAATTAAAAAAATCAAGTTTGACATGTTACCAAATTCTGTTATGGGTATGAGGCACCTCTGTCATTCGGCAGTCTGAGTGGGTATACAGAAAAAATACACATATGATCATTTTAGGAGCTAACTTACAGGTAAATGTTGTCAAATGTTCCATCCTTCTCACAGATGTTCAGGACATGGTTCAGCATCTTCGTTCCTTTAAACAGAACCAAAAACACAACAATGAAACATTTCCTTCCAAGGACACCTGATGAACTGTACTTTACTAAAACAAAAACTAAATTTAGCTGTTGTGGCATTTAATGAGTCTGGCATGAGCCTACAATGTAAGTTAAAGAAGTACCTATTCCCAGTCTGCGGTAGGGTGCGAGGCAGCCAAGTGTCATAATGTACAATCTCTTCTGGTTCTGGGAGTGATCCACCCGACAGCACACAGCCCCTACGGCGATGTCATTGAAGTACGCTGTAAAAGAAAAGACATGTGATGGATGGTACACCTGCTCCTAAAGCAACCATGTCAGAAATAAAAGAGTGGTGTCCAATTAAAAAATAAACGACAGGATGGTGCCATGGAGGCGAATCACTGTTTGTGTCCCTTAACATCATGGCTCAAAATATTTCGTTGCCAATAGTTACAATTTTCTTTTAATTAACATACAAATTTATACAACAGCACATATTGTGCATATTAATGTGTAAAAGCTTTTGGATTTCAGTCTAATTTAAAACAAACAAAAAATATTTCCTTGTTTGAAATAATCTCACATACACTGAACACTATGGAGCCCCTAAAGGGACATGGGGAAAAAATAGATAGGTTTCTAGTGAGCACAAGAAACCTTAGGTAACTTGTGAAAGTTTTTCGTGCTTGCGAGACACTTTGTCGTGCGCAAGCAATAGTTTCTCGTGCTTATTAGAAACCCATCTATTTCACCCCCCATGTCCCTTTAGGGTCTCCGCAGAACACTGAAATAGATCTGTCCAAAAAATCTAAACATGCCTATGAGATTGTTAGCCTTACCTAGCTTAGCAAGCTCTCCGACTTCCAGCACATCTTTGTAGAACTTGTCGTTGTAACTGACGGGGAAGATGACTTGGTTGAGGCGCTTGAGCTGTTTAATGTTGTGGGGGGTGACGTCACCCAGCTCGATCCGGCTACTGGAACAAAATCAGAATGCTCAATGTGCTTGTTTTCACCCCATTACAAAACACCAGCTACATAGACAATGTTTCAAAACTACTGGGGAAAATAATAACACCACAACTCTCCCTGACACAGATTTTCAACTTGGGTTGTTTGGCTATTATGTGGGTTTATGTGGATTTTCCAACAAAACCAAGCAGTGTTTCATCACAGATTTACTTGCTGCCATCACTTGACACCACTTGGGGAATGACAGCAGTATTTATAGGGTGACTGCATGCTAAAATGACACAGCTGCAGTTTTAGGTCACTGCTACAGCTGGGGGTATAGAACAGACAGGACAGTTGAAATTGGGCAGTGAGAGAGCAACAATTACACTGTCTCCAACATGGAACGTCTAGGAAATCCTGGTGATTTCACCGCATGTTGAAAATAACATATCACGCTATCAGGTTTTTTTTTTTTACAATCTGCGACTGCAAAATTGAGTTAATTTGCTTTATCCTTACACTGCAGCATGTACACCAATCAACACTAATCTAAACACCACCAAAAAGACATACAAGGGAACACAAAGAATAGCTACAAATAGTTAATTCGCAGTTCTCTCCTTACACAAACTTTGTCGTCAACTGATAGTGCAGTTATACAAATTGGTCACAATTTTTTTGCAACCATCCAGGACAACAGGCAGTAATATAAAATTGTTGCAAGTGAACTGCGTACAGTTCATACCAACTGGAGGTAATTTGCATAAATATTGAATAACAAATAAGCTCCAGGAGTCACAGCCAATCAGAGCAATGAATCGCTTTTACTAAACGTGACACTGGAAAAACAGACACGCCCTTCTCTCCTTCAGGTGCATATTTAAAATAAAACTGGGTTTGCCTGAGATTAACTAGTCATCAAACTGCGTGCTAATTGACTTTAGCGAGCAAGTCGTTAAATGTCTCTTCTCTTGTACAGATGTGTGAGCTAAAGAAGAGAATTCGTCATTAGCATATGTTAATTAAATGTACTAACTGCCCACTTACTCATTTAAGCCAAATACTTCTTGCTAGTCTCAATGACCAGATAATGAGTGTTTAGCGTTAGCTTCTGGTTAGCTATCCTCACAACATTATGTGCTAATTGTTATTGCACGAGCTGCCCGTTATTCGTAATAAACATGATACAAAAGAATTAAAACCCCTGGGAAGTGTAAGAAAATCACTGCTGAACACCCATCAGGGTTAGGAAATGTGTCGTGCTAATCATGCTAGCTTTCCACAGTCTGACTCAACATTTTTCACATTTACTTTCGACACTAAGCTAAGCTAAGTTTAATATTGAACGACATCCGACTTACACCGAGGTGCAACTTATTTATTAAAGGGACTTAAAGAAATCGGTGTTAAGTCTGACAGCACGTTCATTTTAAAACCAAGCTGTAGTTAGCGGTCTTGGGTTGGCAAATTCTTTCGTAGACAAGTTAGCATTGGTGCTAGCATTAGCATCGCTAGCAACTCCCCCGCCCTCCCCTACTGAAAAAAGAGACGAAGGGGGAAAAACTTTTTCTGTGACGGTTTAAAGATAAATAGTTCCACACACCGTTACTCACCCTTTCATTTTTATCTCAACTAGACTGTGGTTTAAAAAAATCACCGAGGTCGTCGTAATATTATACCAATACAAAAGAAAGAAAAAATTGTGCTAACTTTGGGCTGCGAGCAACTCTCGCCGCTCTTCCCTCCACATGTATGTTGCTAACAGACTAGCAAACGCTACTGCTGTCAATTCGCTCACTAGTGTGTTTTTTCCACACCCATATTCTTGTAAACTCCACCTTCAACAATATGATTGGCTAGCTTGTTCTTGCTTTCGAAGTTACTATTGGCTGAAACCTCAATAGTCCTTGTGGTCTGATTTATTAACCAATCCCAGCATAAAAGGCGGGTTTTCAGGAAAATGGTTAGGAGAAAAACTTAGGTCTGAGGACATCAACAACAAGCAAAGATGGGGCTTGGGCACAGGAAATGACATAAATTATTTTTAACCTAACAAATTAAAAGCCCGTGCCGACTTTTTCTTTTCTCCCCTAAAGATAACATTAACGGAATTTAGCAAGTCTATGTATTTAATTGTAACAATACACACATTATTATAACACACATATACTCTGATTTATTTATAAAACAATTCTCCTGACAAATATGCTTTGAGAAAATTTTACTTTTAGTGTGTAATTGTTTCTTTCTCTTGCTTATCTCTGCATATTGATATGTCTTGGTACTTTTGTTTATCATGGTTGTTATTATTATTATAATTAATATAGTTATTATAATTATCATGATAATATTATTATTATTTATTATTATTATTATCCTTTACAATTTTGAACATCTGCGATGGCCTGGCGAGCTGTTCAGGGTGTACCCCGCCCTTGCCCAGAGACAGCTGAGATGGGCGCCAGTCTCCCCGCGACCCTGATTAGGAATAAGCGGTTCAGAAAATGAATTAATTAATTAATTTTGAACATATTGTACGTATTCAATTACACTAGAGGGCGCTGTAAATCCTTATTTATTTCACGCACACTAGCTCTTGCTCAGACTAGAGGTCACTGTGCATATATAGTTACTCTTGCTCACACTGGAGAGCGCTGTGCATATATAGTTACTCTTGCTCTCACTAGAGGGCGCTGTGAATCTGTTTTTAATCTTGTTTACACTGGAGGACGCTGTGAATATGTAGTTACTCTTGCTCTCACTAGAGGGCGATGTGAGTCTGTTTTTATTCTTGCTCACACTGGAGGGCGCTGTGAATATGTAGTTACTCTTGCTCTCACTAGAGGGCGCTGTATGTCTGTTTTTATTCTTGCTCACACTGGAAGGCGCTGTGAATATGTAGTTACTCTTGCGCAACCTAGAGGGTGCTGTGAATCTGTAGTTACTCTTGCTCACACTAGAGGGCGCTGTAAATCTGTAGTTACTCTTGCTCACACTAGAGGGCGCTGTGAATCTGTAGTTACTCTTGCTCACACTCGAGTGCGCTGTGAATCTGTAGTTACTCTTGCTCACAGTAGAGGGCGCTCACACAAGAGGGCGCTGTGAATCTGTAGTTACTCTTGCTCACAGTAGAGGGCGCTCTCACACTAGAGGGCGCTGTGAATCTGTATTTACTCTTGCTCACACTAGACGGCGCTGTGAATCTTCATTTACTCTTGCTCACACTAGAGGGCGCTGTGAATCTGTAGTTACTCTTGCTCACACTAGTGGGTGCTGTGAATCTGTAGTTATTCTTGCTCACACTAGAGGGCGCTGTGAATCTTTAGTTACTCTTGCTCACACTAGAGGGCGCTGTGTATTATGTTCTTGCCTCATAAGCACCGTCGAGTAAATGAAGTCAGCTGATCTGTGCTGCTAGTCGCGCTATTTCTCATCATTTTTTCCCTCACCCCGAATCAGGAACGCTCTCCGATCCTTCACGTTATTCCAGGTACTTAATGTCTCTTTTAATGACATCTGTGTGTAAACTAAGATCGATTTACCTGTAAACGTATTTACGTGTCGTGATGTTATTTTGGCCTGTGTGGTTGAATCCAGGTTGCTAAGCGTCTCTTAGCTAACACAAGTCCTTTCTCATTCAATTATAAATAAACGATAAATTCACCTGTAAATAACTGCAGGGTACATTAATTACACTTTATGTGTTTCACTGGTTTGTCTGTGATGCTTTGTGTTCTGCCTGTTTGTTTACTGGATGCTGATTCGTCCCTGCTGTAACCTTGGGCTGCGCGGCATTGTAGCGCGTTTTCACTTTTAATTTCTGTAGATCAGAATTCTCATTGAATTTAATTTTTTAAATTTGTGCGAGAATTAAACAGACACCCCCCCTCCAAAAAAACAAAAATCTCGCAAACCGATTCCATTCTATCAGACCACCAGAATGCATCTGAGGCTTAAATAAATAAATAAATAGGTAGATATATTGATAGATTTGCTGAAGAGATGGCTTTTTAAGTACCTATATTACATAAATCGGGTATTAAAAATAATCCAGATGTGCTTCCAGATGTGTGGCAGTGTATGAAATTCAGTCACATTCTTCAGCCCGTGTGACAGTCACGTGATGAGGATCTTGATCCTGACCAGCACAGTGTGTGACTTGTCAAATTGTTTCTGATTCCAGAGATCAGCTCTGAACTCAGAGTCCTCTGTGTCACACGATGTTCTCCGCCTTCTTCCTTATTTTATGATTTCTTCTATAGGGATAAAAAATTTAATCAGTTTGACTTTGTCTTCCAAAAGCAGGTAAAGTATAGTAGTGTAGAGGGCGGGGTACACCCTGGACAGCTCGCCAGGCCATTGCAGTAACACAATCATTCACACTCACACCTAGGGGTGAATTGGAACAGCCAATTAGCCTACTGTGCATGTTTTTGGACTGTGGGAGGAAACCG
>JBCNYG010000023.1:9088736-9099196 GCA_039654305.1 Porochilus rendahli | reverse complement strand
CCCAATACGAACGAAAACCAACACTCTGAAATAGATATGTTTATTATTTTGTCTTGAAATGGTCAATGAAATTATTAAAGTCACTTTCATACATCATTTGACAGTATTGATCAACAACAACTGAAAATCATTGTTTCAAAATATTGCAATTTGAACAAAACCAAGGCACCCCTTTTTTCCAAAATCACAACAAAATGTCCATCCCAAAAATAAAGTTCAGTATGGAATACGAGTCCATTTGCAGATGCAGGCTATAATTCGTCTGCGCACGGATCTGAAGAGCCTCCGTATGTTGTCCTGTGGGATGTTTCTCCACTCCTCCTCCAATGCCACGATCAGTTCCTGCCTGTCAGGCGAATACACAGGCCAGGGAAAAACATTAAATGCCTGCTGCTGCAGATGTTGGATCATTGATCATCATGTGGCCGTCGAGGCACGGTCAAGGTTCCACTGCAGAATGCTATTCATTTTTGCTGAGCTTTATGTAGGCAAGATGACCATTTGTTAAATGCACCCATTTCTGATTATTGAGACCCCCAAACAAGCTTGAAGCTGTAAAAGAGTCGAGATCCAGAGCTCAAGCTCAATGAAGTGTGACGGTGAGTGTTGCTACTGGAAATGAGTCATTGGTGTTTAAGGTCATAGAAACTCACGCTCAGATACACACATTGGTGTGAAAAAGTGTCTGCAACCGTCCTGATTTTTTTTTTTCATGTTTGTTACACTTCAATGTTTCAGATCGTCAAACTAATTAAAATCTTAGTCAAAGACAACACAAAATGCAGTTTTAAAATGAAGCTTCTTATTATTAAGGGAGAAAAAAAATACAAACCTACATGGCTCTGCCTCTTCAGGCTCATGAGCTTAAACTGTACTACTGAATTATTTTATTTAGTGTAATACAACCAAATAAATTAATTGGAAAATATCAAACTCAAGTAGAAATTAAAGAAAATAACTGTTCAAACGTTAAGAATAAATGAAGAGGTAGATAGAGAACAGTCCTGCACACGTCTCTGTTTAAGATCCATTATGAACTGGAGTGGTATAGCTGAGGTGGAGGAATTGTCAGAACATAGTCATGGGTTTGATATATCTGATTATATATGTTTTATGTGCATTCTACAACATGATGTACATGTTTATTTCTGTTTAAATTAGGTGTGTACAAGGAGGAACTACCGCCATCCCAGGGGCTTTTGGATGCGGCAAAACCGTGATCTCTCAGTCCTTGTCCAAATACTCCAACAGTGACGTGATTATCTACGTGGGCTGTGGTGAGCGAGGTAACGAGATGTCAGAAGTACTGCGAGATTTCCCTGAGGTGAGAAACATTAAAATATATTCTGAACATCACATTAAACAGAGCACTTGCTGAGTTCAGTATGATCAACGCTGCTTTGTTTTATCCAACAGCTAACCATGGAGGTGGATGGGAAGGTGGAAAGCATCATGAAGAGAACAGCTCTGGTGGCCAACACCTCAAACATGCCTGTGGCTGCTCGAGAGGCATCTATTTACACAGGTACTATACCTGGAGCCGTGTCTTTAAAGCCTCGGATTAGTATTTCATGTGTTGTTGTATTTGTGATGGTTGTATTTGTTTGTTGTTTAGGTATCACTCTGTCAGAATACTTCAGGGATATGGGTTACAACGTGAGCATGATGGCTGACTCCACTTCTCGATGGGCTGAGGCTCTTAGGGAGATCTCCGGTCGTCTGGCTGAGATGCCTGCTGGTGAGATGATGATGATGATGATGATGATAATAATAATATTAATAATGGCTTAAATTCTATTTAATAATTTTATGTTATTAAAATGTGTCACTATGCTTTGCAATATGTGCCAAAATAGGATTGGAATATTAAGAAAATAATCAATAAGAATAAATACATAAGATATTTATCCACCTATTTTGTTTCTAGGCATAATTATATTTCAGTTTCAGTTATTGCAGGATTATGTTGTCATATTATGTCCCTGTTTTGGTGGCAAGTCAAATCTTGAAACTAACTGTGCTCACTTTCAAAAAAATTAAAAAGTGCCAAGGGCTAAGGAGGGTGTGGTGGGGTGGTATGGGGAGTTAATAAAATAAATGGCATCATGTAGCAAACATAGTAAGCTGTCAGCAGGGACCTTGCACAGTTTACCAGTAGGTGGTGTTTTGAACAACCTAAAAGTTGCTCATTTTTTTCATTAGTAGTAGCACTAATTTTGATTTGTTATTCTAATTACTTAATTACCTTAACTTACTAACACATTTAAGTTTGCAGTACTGCTTGAAACCCTTTCTAGCTTTGTGGAATCTCTCTAATAAAGTTTCAGGAAATAATTTAAAGGCTAAACAGTGTTACAATTATACTGTTATTTTCATTACTGCACATTATTTCACTGTGTGTGTGTCTAAAATAGATAGCGGTTATCCTGCCTATCTGGGGGCTCGTTTGGCCTCGTTTTATGAGCGCGCCGGCCGTGTGAAATGTCTCGGTAACCCTGAGAGGGAAGGCAGTGTTAGCATTGTGGGAGCGTAAGTGTCTTTCTGATCTGAAAACTTTTACTTATATCCACAACACTATCATTGTTTATTTTATTCTCTTCCTATAAATGAGGTTTTTTTTTTGTTTGTTTTTTGTTTTTTTTAACCTTACTTCAGTATGCAGCCAGAAATTCAAACTAGCTCTGTTTTAGTTACTATGAGAATGTAGAAGTGCGTTGTGGGTTTTTTCCTGCAGTGTGTCGCCCCCTGGTGGAGATTTCTCTGATCCTGTGACATCTGCAACACTGGGTATCGTACAGGTAAGAATTCAACATGCTCTTTTTCATTTATTCACTACACTAGTGTTATTTACATAAACAGTCTTGTTTTTATTCTCTCTCTCTCTCTCTCAGGTGTTCTGGGGTCTGGATAAGAAACTGGCTCAGAGGAAGCATTTCCCGTCTGTAAACTGGCTGATCAGTTACAGTAAGTACACGCGAGCACTGGACGAATACTACGACAAGCACTTCCCCGAGTTTGTGCCGCTGCGCACCAAAGCTAAGGAGATTCTGCAGGAGGAAGAGGACCTGGCTGAAATCGTACAGCTTGTTGGAAAGGTGAAATAAACCCAGAACATTTCATTAGGAACTACTTTTCAGTCAACAATCAATGTGAATTGCATTTCAACTTTTTTTAATAAAACTTTCTTTTTGCTGCTGCCATATTGATGAGATTATAATACAAGGGTACACCTGTGTCTTTTTGTAGTGAACAGAAGATACACAATGTTAAAACAGGATTTAATTTCATTTTTCGTTTTTTTTTTGTTTGTTTTTTGTTTTACACCAGGCCTCCTTGGCTGAGACGGATAAGATCACACTTGAAGTTGCCAAGCTGATTAAGGATGATTTCCTGCAGCAGAACGGCTACACGCCTTATGACAGGTTTGTCTGTTTACATAAAGCTCTACTGAACGATGATTTCAGTTTTTGCTCGAATCAAACAAATTCGCTTTGCATTCACGATTCCCAGGTTCTGTCCGTTTTACAAGACCGTGGGCATCCTTTCAAACATGATCTCATTTTATGACCTGGCCCGGCATGCAGTGGAGACCACTGCACAGAGTGATAACAAGATCACCTGGGCCATGATTCGTGAGCACATGGGTGAAATCCTCTACAAGATCAGCTCCATGAAATTTAAGGTGAACTTTTAACCCATTAAAGCTTACTTACTTTCTGGGTTCCTACCTCACATGTAGTCATGTAAAACACAAACTAAGGTAAAGGTCATGCCCTGAATAAAATCCAAAATGAATTGCATTGGTTGTTTTCGTTTAACCTTTAATAAGATTTATTAATTATATTTAACATATAAGGAAGGAGTTTTCAGTGCTAGTGGTTTGTAACAGTAAATGTTACCTCACAGGTCCTCATGACGTCCTTCCAGTTTCTCTGTAATATGAAAAGCACTTGGTAAAAAAAATTATAATCTGCAGACGTTCCACAACATCAACTGTATTTATTACACTCCTCATTTGAATACGGATTCTGATTGGCCAGTTACAGCATTCAGCGTCTGCCTGTTTAATTCATTATAATGACTTAACTTTACCTAAAAATTTTGGGGTTATATTGCAATGTTTTTAAGTGGTGAGATGAGATATTTGTGATGAGATAAGTAAATAGGCTGTTTGTGAAGGATAAAATGTTAAACACCATTAATGCCTTTGCTTTGTGTTTCTCTTTCAGGACCCAATGAAGGAGGGTGAGGCGAAGATTAAAGCCGATTACGCGCAGCTGCTCGAGGACATGCAGAATGCTTTCCGTACACTGGAGGACTAGATCACTTTCTGTGTCGGTGTCAGCTGGCCTCGGCTGTCTTTCTCTCCCTGTCTTCGCTCCATCCAGCAACATTCCACTTCTTTCTTTTAACCCTTCTCTATGGAGCAGCAGTAGAAGGAAGTCGTCAAGAACTCCTCCAGTGTGTGTGTGTGTGTGTGATGTAGTTGGTTGTGTTTGTGTTTTTGTGAATGTTCCAGATGTATTTTCCTGGTGTATTTTTCATGCGCCACTCTACTTCCTCATCCTCCAGTGTTGTCGTTTTGATTTTTTAGTTGTTTTTGTTTTTTTGGGATTGCTAGTTGTAGATTTCCTTCTGGTGTAATTGTCATTCCACTTTTCTCTGTACAGACACTTTGAGAGATGTGATTAATTAAACAGAGTTAATATTTATTGCTTGGAGCTCTGGCGGTTGCTCGTGTATGTTCATCTGTTCTGTTTTGAACTGTATTATCACATAAGGCCACTGTGTAATATAATCAGGGCATCACACTTCTCTCCTGAACTGTTTGTGTGAGGGTGTTGACGTCATGCAACAATAAAACGATTACGGATGTGAAAGTTATGTGAATGATTTATACATCAGTTTATAAACATGACATAATTCCTAAGGTAATACCATGACATTGACACCAGGGGACGACAAACTGAAGATATACATCTGAAGAATAGTTCAGGTTTGGAATGAAACATGCTTTTTTAAAATCCATTTTGGTGCAGTATAATTTCATTTAAGGAGGCACGTTAGTGTAGCAGTTCTACATCTGAACCGCAGCAAGAAATTATTGGGATTGAGCTTGTGGTCAGGGGGCTTTTCTGTGTAGAGTCGGCATGTACTCCCTGTAATTGTGTGGGTTTCATCCAGGTACTTTGGTTCCCCCAGTAGTCCAAAGTCATGCACATTAGGCTAACTAGCCAAATTGTCCCTAGATATGAATGGATGTTTGTCAAAGAGAACAGTTTCTGCTCAGAAACCTCTCAGATAAAAGCATACACTGCAAAGGAAACCATGAAAGTGGCCCAATTCGTAATGTGTGATAAGGATAATGAAGGTACTGGGGTGGGGTAATTGCAAGGATTTCTTAGTGTTGCAGCTGTGGTTCTCTGTATTCAGTATTATTATTAGTAATATCCTATAGTTTTCCATACATTTATTTTGTGATAATTACCAGCAGTATTTATCCTGTCCTTTATACCAGTTTATCTTGCGGCTCATATTTCTTCTATAAATTCATTTATAGATGAATTTGGGACTGTGTGATGTAGCCAGAAGAAGGAAGCAGAGGCCCAAGTACTACTTCAGGTCTGAAAATCATCACCACCTCCAACAAAAAAAAATGAATCCGCTTATTTGTCAATATCAAGGATTTTAACAGAATAAGAACCAAATATATTCTTGATCTGCTGCCTTAAAGTACTATAGATCACTCTTGGACAGATATGTTTATATAGAGCGAAACCTGCTGCGGTATATTATTTCTAATAGACGAACAAATAAAGTACCATTTGTTTTTCACTGATAGCCTTATTAATGCAAGGGTCTCAAACTCAATTTACCTCGGGGCCGCATCAGGTTTTTCACAAGAAAAGCTTTGTTTTTAAATTTTTTAATGTTTTCAAATCTTTTTATTTTTTATTTTTAACACAAAATAAGTAAATAAACAAATTAAGAATTAATAAGAAAGTAAACAAAGCAATCAGTAATAAAAAAAATTATTATAATGAAAATACCAATAATCTTAATAATTCAAATTAGATTTGTCTTGTCAGCGAATATATGAGGTTTCTTTAGTCTTCTCTATCTGCTGTATTCAAATTCTAATGTCTGTATTAACTCTTTAACCTTCTTCTGAACGTGGCATCTCTTGCCTTGAAGTTTCAATCAAGCGTTTAGCCGACGCATGGAGAACGTCACTTCCGCTTCCTTTTTCTTGTAACCGCAGCACGGCGGTCGGATAAAAGCCTGGTAGCGGTGTCCTTTGTTTTTACGCTCAATGTTCATGTCTTTCATGATGATATGAACACCATGGCATTTGTATATGGTGGAAAGTACCGGGACAACGAGCGCAAAAAAGGCGGCTGCTCACTGACTGCTATCCGCCGTGCTGTAGTTTCAAGAAAAGGCGACCCTATAACTGTTCCGGGTTACTGGGGACTGTTATTGCCGATGGTGTCGATATGTGACTGCAGACCATGTTAGGCTGCATTGAGTTCCTTACTTTTCTTTTATCCTAACGCGTACATGTCACTTTGATTCATTTTATCAGAGAGAGAGAGAAACCTCGTATTAATTCTCTAAGTGCCACTGATGTGTGTATAACTATATATATAAATATATACACTTTGTATTGAAGTGTTGTGAACGCAGTGCGTTGGGACGGATGTCCGCGTGAGTCCAATGAAAACGAGGCAGCCAGCCAGGCAAACTCTCCATGGCAACGCTGCTGTAACTTTCACTCATTGTGAAATATTTCTCTGCTTGCATCAAACCCTGTCGATGTCCCGCCCCCGGGAGCCATATGCCCCACCTTGATTGGTGGGTTCGTTCAGCTCTGCACACAACACTGTAAAGTGCCAACAATATCAAACTCGCGGGCCGCACTAACATTAAACTTTTATATTAAGACGGGGGCCACAAACTATCAACCTGTGGGCCGCAATTGGCCCGCGGGCTGCGATTTTAAGACCCCGGAATTAGATAAAACTTTGAAAATATTTGAAAAATATGTGCAAGTTTATATTAACATACAGTAATGTTACATTAGCCTTCCATAAGTCAGCAAATCTAAGAATGACGGGTGGTAGATGTGAACCCACAGAAAGGATGCAACAGCTGCTATAACATACAATAACAGGCAAAAGTCTGGACATTACTCATTCTAACTAAATTATGAATTATATAACATAATTAAAAACACAACAAGAACAAATTTACAACATGTGTATAAAGTGTGGTGTAGTTTCCAGTTTCTCATCAGTAAAAGTAAATGCCCACATTAGTGTGAGCACCTGTCATGAGCACAAGTCTGATACCTTAGCCACGCCTTGATTAATCCACAAAGTAAAGCGTGAGATTAAAACATGTTTGTTGTCAAGTGGCACCTCTGGCTTCATTAAGCCTGGCAAAAAACTTTTAAGTTTGTGAAAAGTGAAGATGCCACAACTGCCACAAGCAAGCAGAGACCAGGCCTTGGGCATGCTGGGAGCCGGAATGACAACTGCAAGGGTAGCAGCATACTTTGACGTGCATCGTTCAACTATTGTATACCTTTAGACATGACACAGAAAGACGGTAATCACCCGAGACCAACCAAGAGCTGGCAAGCCATGTCTCTATACATGTGCACAAGACAATCATACCCAGGTTATGCATCTGAGGGACCATTTCCATCCAGCAACACTGACGGTGGCTGAGGTTCCTGGTACTCGCTGCGACCAAATCCGTTCTCGTACATTGCGCAGAAGGCTCAGGGAAAAAGGTCGCTTAGAGCACATATTGGTATCTCCCTGACAGACTGCCGGCACTGAAGAAGACTGAAATGTGTTTACTTGCCACTGTCTGTGTTTGAAATGCCTATTCTTGATTTGTACATTATTTAACTGATTTGGTTAAACATAATAATAAAATTATGGAATAAAAAAAAGTTTTTTGTTGTTGCTGAAAGGGGAGGTTGCAGATTGAATGATGGTTATTTTGCCTAATCTAATCATAACTAGAAATTGGGTTAAATGGGGCAAAATCTCGGATGTGGGAAAAGTTCAGTGAGGGCCTGGAAAAAGAATCAGTTGGCCTTGTGAAGGTTCTGGACCATTATCCGGCACCTCAAAAGGGAGAAAGAAGTACTCCACAAACACTGTTTACAGTGAAAGTGAATAGCTGCTCACCTCAAATGGGGATGTTGTTGGGAGGTGGAAGGAATACTTTGAGGACCTCCTCAATCCCACCAACATGCCCTCTGTGGAAGAGGAAGAGCCTAGGAGTTTGGAGTGGGTCTGCCTATCACTGGGGCTGAGGTAGTTAAAAAGATCCATGGTGGCCGGGCTCAGGGGGTGGACGAAATCTGCCCTGAATACCTCAAGGCTCTGGATGTAGTAGGACTGTCTTGGTTGACACATCTCTACAGCATCGCATGGTAATCGGGGGTTGTACCTCTGCATTGGCAAACTGGGGTGGTAGTTCTTTTTTTTTAAAAAGGGGGACCAGACTGTGTATTCCAACTATTGTGGAACCACACTCCTTAGCCTACCTGGGAAAGTCTATTCAGGAGTACTGGAGAGGAGGATCCAGGCGATGGTTGAACCCCAGATTCAGGAGGAGCAACAAGGTTTTCGTCCTGGCTGCAGCACTTTAGACCAGGTCTACATACGCTACAGGATCCAGGATGGGGCATGGGAGTTTGCCAAACCTGCCCACATGTGCTTTCTGGACTTGGAAAAGGCTTTCAACCGTGTCCCTTGGGCTATTTTGTGGGGTGTGCTCCAGAAATATGAAAGAAATATGAAATACTGGACCTGTTGCTGTATTGCTGGAACCAGAGCTTGGTCTGCATTGGTAACACCATGTCGAATTCTTTTCCAGTGGAGTTGGTCAGCACCTCCAAGTCTGAGGCCATGATCACCCCCTGGGTCTGGAATGAGGCCCTGTCCCAAATGGAGGAGTTCAAGCATCTCGGGGTCTTGTTCACGAGTGAGGGGAGGATGGAGCGGGAGATTGACAGGCGGATCGGTGCAGCCTCTGCTGTAAAGCCGAGCTTGTCAGTCATGGTGAAGCGGGAGCTGAGCCGGAAGGCAAAGCTCTCAATTTACCAGTCGATTTATGCTCCTACCCTCACCTATGGTCATAAGCTTTGGGTAGTGACCGAAAGAACGAGATTGCGAATGCAAGGGGCTGAAATAAGATTCCTTTGCAGGGGAGCAGCGCTCTCCCTTAGAGATCGAGTGAGAAGTTCTGTCATCCGGGAGAAGCTCATATAGTATGAATTAAAGAAAATGAAAAACATTCACTATAAATATTCAATGTCCAGCCAAAAAAAGTTCCACACTCTAATATTTTGTTGGAATGTCTTTAGCCTTGATTCAGCCCTGATGGTGTAATCACCATGGCATTATTTCAACGAGGTTAAAAGGAAATTTAATCCAAACTTAATAAAGCCTGCATGCATAGTTTATGTCTGTTTGTATTTAAACGTGTTTCTTTGTGAACCTTTTTACATGTCGAAAATAAAAATGAGCAATAACTGGACACAAGGGATTACACTGTAATATGAAAAGTAGTGAAAAGTCCCATGATCATCCCATCACCGCCTGGATACGAATACATGTTACAGAATACTTTTATTTCATATGTATGACCGGACTCTTGTCTGACATATGTTAAGCTCATATAATTTGTAGATATGCTGTTTAATTTTATTCAAAAGGTCTGTATCTGATCAGATAATCTGACCATTATCTATCATTATCTAGGGTATAGGGCATATAGGTATTTCCTTGCCACCATCGCCACAAGCTTGCTCATTGGGGGATGTGTAGTGTTTGTGAACAAATGTTTAAATTCTTCACCAAGTTTGTTTTACTAGTTAAAGCTACTTTGTGACGATGACAGGGTAATGAAGTTTAATAACTGCTAGTTCAAAGGAATTAGGTACATAACCAGTGATAAGGAAATAATCAATTACAGCCCTCGCCAGAGGTAGTATGACTGCCATTAAGTACCGAGATGGAATCTCCAGACCCCTTGTGAGACCATATGCTGGTGCAGTTGGCCCTGGGTTCTTCCTAATGCTAGACGTCTTGTGGCTGGAGCATGTCAGCAGTGCCTGCATTGATGCTATGGACTGGCCTGACCTGCTAAGGACTGGCTCCCCAGACCTGAATCCAATTGAGCTCATCTAGGACATCATATATCGCTCCATCCACCAGCACCACATTGCACCACAGACAGTCCAGGTCTGGGAAGGAAATTACTTCAAAGTGGGATCAGCCTGTAGTGTCTAATTTTGAGTGTGACTAAAAATCCAGACCTCCATGGGTTAATAAATTTGAGTTCCATTGATAATTTTTGTGGGGGCGGCACAGTGGCGTAGTGGTTAGCACGTCCGCCTCACAGCAAGAAGGTCCTGGGTTCGATTCCCAGCTCGG
>JBCNYG010000023.1:9075600-9088636 GCA_039654305.1 Porochilus rendahli | reverse complement strand
CAGTGAAACTATTTATTTTACTCGAAATGGCATATTTGGTGGACAGTGTGTGTGGATGTGTGTGTATATGTATATGTGTATGTATATATATGTGTGTGTGTATATATGTATATGTGTTCCAGGGAGTTCTGAGGGAGAGACCTGCCACCCTGCGATGGAAGCTCATTTCAGCCACTTGTATTTGCAATCTCATTCTTTGGGTCATTACCAAAAGCTTGTGACCATAGGTGAGGGTAGGAATGTAAATCGACTGGTAAATTGAGAGCTTTGCCTTCCAGCTAAGCTCCCTCTTCACCATGATGGGCTGGTACAAGCTCCGCTTTACAGCAGAGGCTGCACTGATCTGCCTGTCAATCGCCTGCTCTCTACTTCCCTCACTCATGAACAAGACCCCAAGATACTTGAACTCCACTTGGGGCAGGACCTCACTCCAGACCCAGGGGGTGCATTCCACTTTTTACTAGCTGAGAACCATGGCCTCGTACTTGAAGGTGCTGATTCTCATCCTGGTCGCTTTACGCTCAGCTGCGAATCACTACAGTGAGAGCTGAAGGTCCTGGCTCGATGAAGCAAAAAGGACGTCATCTGCAAAAAACAGACGGGATCCTATGGCCACCAAACCAGAACCCCTGTAGAGTGTGTAGAGCTGATCAAGAGTGCTGCGGCCAGGAGGAAAACCACATTGTTCCTGAATCCAAGGTTCAACCATCGGCCGGATCCTCCTCTCCTGTACTCTTGAATAGACATTCCCAAGTAGGCTGAGAAGTGTGATTTCATGATAGTTGGAACACACCCTCTGGTCCACTTTTTTAAAAAGGTGAACCATCACCCTGATTTGCCAATCCAGAGGTGTGGCCATTGATGACCATGTGATGTTGTAGAGATGTGTCAACCAAGACAGTCCTACCACATACAGAGTCTTGAGGTATTCAGGGCAGATCTTGCCCAGCCACCAAGGAGCTTTCTAACTACCTTGGTGTCCTTAGCCCCAGTGATAGGCAGACCCTCGTCTAAACCCTCAGGCTCTTCCACTGAGGGCATGTTGGTGGGATTGAGGAGGACCTAGAAGTATTCCTTCCACCTCCCAACAACATCCCCAGTTGAGGTGAGCAGCTTCCCACTTCCATTGTGAACAGTGTTTGTGGAGTTCTTCCCCCTCCTGAGGTGCTGGATGGTGGTCCAGAACCTTTTCAAGGCTAACCGATAGTCTTTTTCCAGGCAATCATTGAACTCCTCCCACACCTGAGATTTTGCATAAGCAACAGCCCAGGCTGCAGCATGTTTGGCTTGTCGGTACCTGTCCGCTGCCTTGGGAGTCCCACAGGCCAAAAGGACCTGATAGGCCTCCTTCAGGTTGACAGCTTCCCTCACCGCAGATGTCCATCACCTGGTTCGGGGGTTGCCCCCACTACAGGCACTGATGACCTTCCAGCCACAGCACTATTAAGGTGGCAGCCCAGCCACCTTAATAATGGAGACACAGAACATCTAGCCCTTTAGCACACCCCCTAGGAACTCCAAAAAAGGTAGGTATTCTGAACTATAATTTGATGCATAAGCACAAACAGTCAGGACCCGTCCCCTCACCTGAAGGCAGAGGAAGGCTGCTCTGTCTTCAACAGGAGAGAACACCAACATGTGGGCCCCCGCGACGGGGGCAACAATGCGCACACTGGCTCACCGCCTCTCCCTATGAGCAAATCCAGAATAAAACAAGGTCTAGCCCCTCTCAAGAAGGGTGGTTCCAGAGCCCTGGCTATGTGTTGAGGTGAGTCCAACCATATCGAGTCGGTATCCCTCAACCTCACACACCAGCTCAGGCTCCTACACCAGCAGTGACATTCCAAATTCAAATTTTATTTGTCACATTTTTATGTCACATTGTCACAAATTATACACACTACAATATGTAGTGAAAGCTTATTCTTCAGACTTTTGTACAGTCGTACTAAGCATATTAAAGTAACAAGAAAAAAAGAACAATAACTATAATTAAAACTAAAAGATTTTACAGTTAAAGGTCAGTGTAAATATAAAGATGCACAAATAGAAATAAAGGAAATATATAGAATAAAATATAGACATTAAATATACAATACCAAAAAATATATAAAATAAAATATAAGTGAAATATAAATGCAATGTAATGAAATCTAATGCAGTGGTGATTTTTCAAATAATTGTAAAGTGACAAGTGTCTGTAAAGTGACATGTGGCATGTGTGTGCAACAATCAGCTGAGGTGGATGCTTATATGTGGGGTAGAGTCTACAGTGTCCAAGTACCAGTGTTCTGGTTTAGGGCCTGAATGGCCTGTGGGAAGAAACTCCTCCTCATTCGCTCAGTGTTTGCTTTCAAGGAACGGAAACATTTCCCTGACCGCAACAGAGAGAAGAGTCTATTGTTGGGATAGCTGAGGTCCTTGATTATCTTCCTGGCCTTGGTCCAGCACCGCTTGCTGTATATAGTGTCCTGGTCAGGAAGCTCGTAAACGGATGGAACACACTGCTGATTGCACCACCCTCTCGAGAGCTTGCCTGTCCTATTTGGTGCAGTTTCCAAACCAGGCTGTGATACTTCCCGTCAGGATGCTCTTAATGGTGCAGGTGTACAAGGTTTTTTAGCACCATTGAGGGCAGTTTAAAATCCTTCAGGCGTCTGAGATGAAAGAGATGCTGCCAGGCCTTCTTTACCAGGGTGTTAACAGAACCATATCAGATCCTGTGTGATGTAAACACATAGGTACTGGAAACTGTACATTCTCTCCACTGGGGCCATGTTGATGATCAGGGGCTGGTAGTTCCTCTCCTGCTTTGTACTAAAGTCTACTATCAGCTCCTTAGTCTTGCTGACATTGAGGAGGAGGTTGTTGTCCTGGCACAATAATTCCAGGTTTTTAACTTCCTCTAGGTAGGAGTGTCGTTAGAGATCAGGCCCACCACCACAGTGTCGTCTGATATTGGGGGAGCTGGAAGTGGCCACACAGTCATAGGTGTATAATGAATACAGCAGGGGGCTCGAGACACAGCCCTAGGGGGCTCCAGTGCTGATGGTGACTGAGGATGAGACATGGTTGCCCAACTGTACTGCCTATGGTCTGCCTGTCAGGAAGTTGGAGATCCAGCGACACAGGGATGGGCTAAGGCCCAGGATCTCCATCTTAGTGGTTAGTATGGAGGGGATTATGGTGATAAACTGTAGTCAACAGCTTTTTCACATAATTTCTCTTTCCGCTGTCCAGGGCTGTGTGACGGAGATGTGTGATGGCGTCCTCTGTAGATTGGTTTGTACGGTACGCAAACTGTAGCGGGTCCAGGGTGGCCTGTAGGGTTGAAGTGATGAAGTCTCTGACCAGCCTTTCAAAGCAGTTCATCATTACCGAGGTGAGGGCCACTGGGCGGTAGTCGTTCAGACCAGAACAATGATGGACTATTTGAAGCACGTCGGGATTATAGACAGATCCAGGGAAAGTTTGAAGATTTCTGTGAACACAGGATCAAGCTGGTCGGCACAGGTCTTTAGGAGCCGACCCGTGATGCCATCTGGTCCTGCTGCTTTCCTTGTGTTCACCCTCTTGACTGCCTTTCTCACGGCATGCTCTGAGATGATGAATGAGTTACCCTCTCTGGTGAGCTCCAGAAGTGTTCTGCACATAGCGATGTTAGCGCTGCTAACGCTGTTAGCGCTGAGCGGAAACCTCAAAGCTAGCATAAAAGGTGTTTAGCTCGTCTGCCAGAGAAGCATCTCCATTCACCGGTCTGGAAGATGGTACTTTTTAGTCCGTCATGTTCCTTAGTCCCTGCCACAGACCCCTAGAGCAACTCTGTTGGAATTGTGACTCTAGTTTCTGTGCTGCTTCGCCTCCTTCACCACTCTCCGATGCGGTCTTGTACTCGTCCATGTTTCTGCTGGCGAGCCCCGTGTTATACGCAACGGAACGGGATTGCAGAGCATCACGGACGGATTTATCCACCCACGGCGTGATGGAGGTCTTCTGAACTGTCATCCACCAGATTTCCTACGACTCCCTCAACCACTTCCGTCAACATGTTGACATCATCCACAATAAGCGTAGTGTCCCAGTGCTGAGTCTGGTGCTGTGTGAGTACTTCATGCAGCTGGCATAAAGCAGTGTCGGTATCCGCCTGAGGTGGAATATAAACGGTGCTGACTATGACCGAGGTAAACTCCCGAGGTAGATAAAAAGGGCGACATTTGCTGGTCAGTAGTTCCAGGTTGGGTGAGCAGGAGCAGTGCTCGCGCTGTTGCACCAGCTACAGTTCACCATTAAACACACGCCGCCTCCCCTTGACTTTCCCAAGTCCTGTCTTCTGCCCATGTGGTGAACCGAGAAGAACTAAGCCAGCTGGATGGCGTGGTCCGGCACCACTGGGTTCAGCAATGTCTCAGTGAAGCAGAGGAGATTGCAGTCCTCTCAGGATCTTTACCATGGCCCTGAGGTCGTTGAGCTTATTCTCCAGAGACTGGATGTTGGTGAGCAGAATGCTGGGCAGAGGTGTGCGGTGTGCACAAGCTCTCAGCCTGTTCCTGATGCCGGCTCGTTTCCCAAAGTGCCACCGCTTTGTGTTCTGTCCTTTGTTCTCCCTGAAGATAATTACCAAGTAGTAAGTAGTAATCAGCCAATCATATCACCGGATCTTGGTCATGTCATCTAAAAAATAACAGCCAGATGTCATGGGGCTGTTGAAATGTCACTCTCCAATGAGGAAATCGATGATTTACTTGAAAGGTAAGATGGTATGTAATACTTTTGTAGGTGTAGGATAGCACAGGATGCTATAGAATAACCTGAAGTGTTCATTATGTGGCAAGGCCACCAACAACAAAATGAAAAGTGTCCCTTGGTCAAATCGATCAAGATAATCTTGATGAACCAAACCCCAGTTTAGCCTAAAATGCATCAGGTTGTACAGCAGATACACCATGTGAATTCTAATAAGCAGAGCGAAAGTTGCATAAATTATAGGTTTCTGACTTTGATTTCAAAGCTTCCTTTGGGGTTCTTGGCCATTTAAAAATACCACACATTTTCCTCAATTTGCAAACATTGTTCCCAACTAAAATTACAGCTTGTAGTTGACCTGAATATCCATCATGTAAAGGCGTTTAATGCTGGGTTATATTTTTTAAACAGATTCTTGTTTTCAGTCTTATGCTTTATGATATGGCTGATGACGAGGAATCTGAGTCTATCTCTGAAATAGACTCGGTGTTAGATCCAAACCATGACCCAAGAAAAGACTAATCTGAAGATAACACTGGGTCATAATTTGATGCAGACCACATAAAAAGTTGCATCTAGCACTGTGTAGTGTGTTTGAATGTATTTATTTATATAGAACTGTGCTCAGTGGACTAATAGTATTTTTTTCTGGTACATCAAATGTGTTAAATTTTGTCAGGGGGTCTGTAGACCACAAGTGTTCCAAGCAGGGCATAAGCTTGCATTTAAAATTGTCTTGTATCTTGTTATTAGTTGCATAACACTCAAATGTTGCGCTGTCCCCCCCAGTGCAGCTAACTGGGTTATCAAAGGCCAGCCATGTGTCTCACTGTCTGTGGTGAGAGGCGTGTAAAAGAACCATTGCTGTCAGTTGTAAAGAGTATGCCACTGGGTTGCTTTCAGCAAGTTTCTGCTCTGCGATATCTTGACGAGCTGTTCATGGTCTACTCGGCCCTCGCCCACAGTTGGCTGAAATTGGCGCCAGCTTCCCCATGACCCTAATTAAGATCAAGCGGTTCAGAAAATTAATGAATGAATGTTGTGCTAAATGCAGTAAAAATTTAACCTCTGCCTCAAAGAAAAGTTCTTGATCACCTATCATCCAGAACTATCGACACTCAATAGACGTAACGAGCTCGTGTCGTCCTGCCGCCACAGAAACAAAGCCCTCCTTAGAAATTAGAATAACACTTCACACTGTATACATTAAAACAGACCATGTTAATGTCTCTGACTGTATAGAAACTGTGGTAAAGAATATTCTCAATAAATCCCCTGATGAGTGGGCAACCACGAAACAGCTCTGTAGGGAACAAACTGTAGTCTTCTTTTTTTTCCTTATACCACATATTTAGCTCTACTTTACTGTATTGAGCACTGTCTTACGGAAAATCGACTAAGGATTATATATATATATATATATATATATATATATATACACATATATATGGTTTGGCGAATTGTTGTTTTTGATTTTATTTTTGCTGCCATGTCCTGACTGGGAGAACTTGTAATTTCTGTTTCAGTTTTATTAACTTTTTTGTGTACAACTTCAGAACTGTCTGTTGTCCGATAATAAATACAGACCTGTTTTTCATGATTATTTCGCCACAGAGAAAAACAAGTCTCTCAGTGGACATTTTTTTTTTCATTTTTACTTTCATATGGACTCATAGATGACCACTATAAGTGTTTTTTAGGGACTGTAAAAGAATAAGGGAAGAATGGGGGTATTTTTGCCATTGTACATCACAACCACAGGCTTGCAGTGCATTAAGGGTATTAACTCAACAGTTAGGAAACAACACCCTTATTCTTTATAAACATCAAAGGAAATTATTTTGGGGTATTTTTGTACCTATTATGGTGCATCCTATAAGTTGTTGCAGTGCATTATGGGATTTCCTGAATGCATTGCACTTTCAGACATCAGCTGTTTAATAGAATAAAATCCAAATATAGGGCAGTAAGAATAGAGTGCAGTTCTGAATATTGTTAATATCCTATTTATAACAGTTTTTAAAGATATAGCTATTATAGCAAGGCCACTGACCAGACATTAATTATAGAAACAGAATTAATGTTTCCTCTGATTTTTGGCAGGATTTTTGGCAACCTTCAGGTGTGTAAAATAAACACCTGAAAATCTATGAAAATAAAACAGAACATGAAGGAAAAACAAAACAAAGGCTCCAAACTTTACAAAGACAACAACTCTAGTGAATGATTAAAAAAAGCACTGCAAATTGATTTATTGAAATGAAAACCATTTACAAACTGTACACATTCATTAAAAATTACAGATTAAGTTGGTGGAGAACACCACAAAAGAAAAACTTTCCGAATGATGATACAAAACATTAAAGATATTATCAAATGCCCTGAATATACAGTTGATAAACTATATATAAAAATTAAATGAATGCGGATATATATAAATTTAGAAACATTTGCAAATTCAAAATGCACAACCTTTTCCCTAGTAAATCTTTATACCATGATACAAATTCTGTATTATTATAATGCTCTGGAGAATCATGATACGATATTTTTGCCCTATTGTGCAGCCCTGATGTAACTCTACCAAGTGTAGCCTTAAGCACTTTTTTCAGTGAAATAATTTAGTTCATGCTGTTCTCTGGCTGTATTTCTGTTTCGCAGGATGGACCTGTCACTGATGATTGATGTGCTTCTTCTTCAACTATTTCATGTGGTTCCAAGGTCACTGGAGCATTCTGATACAGAGTGTCACTGTTGTTCTTCCCATCAATATTATAGTAGAGCTGCAGGAACACATCAAACCCATGAATGGTGTCAGAAGATAAGGAACACTGCACAGCAAGTCAGTTTTGCCTTAAGTAAAGTTTGAAGTACCTGTTGCTGAACCTCACTCAGCTGGTACTCCATGAAAGCCATGAGTTTAGAGAAACAGGGTCGATCTTTAGGTTCCAGAGCCCAACAGTGGCACATCACCTTATACCTAAGAGCAAATGTGAGGAAAATGTGAAGGAGGTGTGGTCTGTATGTCTATCAATCAAAGGGTGTCCTGTATGCTTGTCAGTCACAGTATGTAGGTGTGGCCTGTATGGCTGTCAATCACAGTGGAGAGGTATGGCCTGTAAGCTTGTCAGTCACTGTGAGGAAATGCAGCCTTTATGGCTGTCAGTCACTGTGAGGAGGTGTGGCCTGGATGCCTTGCAGTCATATTAAGGAGGTATGGCCACTGCCTAGTTTCAGTCGGGAGGCATGGCCTATTTGTCTATCAGTCTGAGTAAGGAGGTGTACTCTGCTTGTCTGTCAGTCCCACTAAGGAGGCTTATTTACTTGACAGTCCAAACAAAATTAAAGAAATCAGTTGCCGTTAAAAAAAAACAAAAACTATAACTATAACTAGTTTGAATAAGGAACAACAACTGACAGTGTATTGTTGTGTAGTTAATATAAAGAAATTTATTTTCTACAAAAAATTAAAGAAAATAAAAACTTCTTATAAAAAAGAAAACGAGCATAGATAAATGTAGTCTGTGCAGCGGAGCAGCATGCTCCTAAAATCTAGTGTATCGTATCATTACACCACATGCTCTTTTTTAGAGAATTAATACAGACAGAAACTTACACGGACTCAGAAGCATAATATGGGCGCTCCATTTGAAACCCTCTCTCGATCATGACATAGAAGGTTTTATCCACTTTCATACCAGGATAGGGAGTCACACCTGATCACAAATACCAGTAAAATGTTATTTGTATCCTGTTTACTGAGTAGAATTACTGGATCACTTACAGTAACTTCAAATGTAAATATCTTTGTTTTATTGCATGGTCTTGTGAATGTGTGATAAGGTGTTTTGTCGGCACACCGAGAGAAAAGATCTCCCACAGTAGGATTCCATAGGCCCAGACGTCGCTCTGCATGGTGTACATCCCTTTAAAAATACTCTCCGGGGCCATCCACTTCACTGGTAAACGAGCCTTTAATGAGTGATGGAAAAGGGAAAATTAAGTGAAAGCATGTTGCCAAAACCCTCTTCACCTGGATATAACTGGAATTAAATGTTCAAAATAAAAATGGAAATTTTACACAGTTAAGCTTTAGGATAAAAGTTATATATGTTCCTATGACTTCATTTGTATGAAACATAACCAACTCCAGCCATGTCACTCTCATGTATTTTAATTCATACTTTTCCCTTAAAATGTAGGACAACTAAGAATAATAAACAGCACTTGTACAAAGAATATTGGTATGAATTTGATGGGATATTTTTTATTTAAAAAATAAGTAAGGGATATTATGCAGTAACCGTGCAGACTGATCAGGACCCTGATACATAGTGGAAGGATGTTGAATCATGAATTGTTTCATGATAATGACCACTTGCTGTACATTATTCCACTTATTACACAACTCCTTAAAAAACAGACCAAAAAAATGTAACATTATAGTATCATTTAAAAATGAGATATTATGCTTCTACTTATATTATGCTATGCATAAATGTTGTAACTGTGTTGAATAGAAAAGTTAGATAACGGGATTTTTGTTTGAGCTGGCTGAAAACACACGGTTTATACCTATCTTTTTTTATGGGGCACACTAATGCATCACAGTGTGCTGAGCCTTCTAATTAGCTGACCTTCCCATACTGCCCCCATGCACAGTGGCATCTCAACACATCCTGGTCTGCCTCCCAGTGCACTGAAAGGAAAGTTGGCCCACTTCAAATGTGAGGAGGGAGTCAAACAAGCCGTCCTGCGTGCACACTCAAAATCATAATTTCAGGGGAGGTAGGGAAGCAGCTTCCTGAACAACTGTGGAGGTTTTGGGGTTCGAAATTGTACTTTGGTGCTCCACTTATGTCCAAAAGGAAAATAAAGATCTCAAAATGGGTATAATATCTGATTCTTAAAAATTCCTAGCTGGGAATTGGGGTTCTCCTTGTCCAAAGCCCCACCTTTGGTTAAAATTTCATGAAAATCCACAGATAATTTTTTGTGGTGAAATACCAAAGCATCAAATCAGTGCCCTTTGGAACTTACGTTTCCTCTCACCACATAGTTTGAATCGTTTTCAATATCTCGTGCCAGACCAAAGTCACCAATCTTCACCAGCCTATTTCGGGTCACTAAGATGTTTCTGGCTGCCAGGTCTCGATGGATACACTGGAGAAAGAGACACAGTTTCATTTACAAGTCAAAGTACTTGGAGGAATTCTTATGCATTCTACCATCATAAGTCTGTGAAAATATAATAGATCTAATAGGTAAATTTTGATTATAGTTTAAAGCATACTAAGTAATCTAATATTAAAATCCTATGTACTTTTTTTTTGAATACTAAGAGTATGGGAGTATAAAGCCTGACACAAAGGAGCCTTTTTGTTGGTTATTTTTCAACAACTGTGCTATTTTCCTTCTTTAGGTTACAGCGATTGGCCAAAGTTTGCAAGTTTTAATTATTGGTAAACAATCAATGATACTGATAGGGCAGTGGTGACTCAGTGGTTAAGGCTCTGCGTTAGTAATCCAAAATGTTCGGGGGTTCAATCTTCAGTAGCACCATGCTGCCACTATTGGTCCCTTGAGCCAAGGGAAAGGAACATGGATGTACTTTTCTGCAGATCTACAAATCTCTACCTGCCAGTGGGTGCATGATGGGTGATTGTGCGAGTCCTGAAAACAGGAACATAATCAGCAAGCTAATCATTTCTTTTCAAAGCCATCAGTTTAGCTTAATGAAAACACAAAATAAACTGGGAAAAATTGCTATCCAAACTGTATTATGTAGTATGCCACGTTGATCATTTCTGATCTACAAACAGTAGCTACATTGCAGAGTAGTTGAAGCAGAAATTAAAAAAAACTACAAGCAGTATATTAGTGAAAACCTCAACCTAGTCAGCTCATTTTCCACCATATTTTCATTTATGCTAAATAATATTTTCATAGTTCTTTTCTCACGCATGGTAATGGTGACCTTCATTTTTACATAATTTCCTTTGTCAAAGACAATATATTTTTGCTGCCATTTGATTGTTTTCTGTCTATATGTATGTTTGGTAATAATTTACACAAAAAGTTATAACCAGATTGTAATAAATTTTTTGGAGGGGTGGCATCTCAAGTTACAGGATCCAGGAATTTTTAAATAGATTATTTAAACATTGTGAGATTTGCCCTAAAGCATGGTGTTACAGTAGGGGAGGTTTGCGCTCTGCTAGTTCTTTATTAAAATGTCCCCTATCTCACAATATTATAGAATCCTTAAAAAATTCCCTGATTCAGACTGTGATCCTAATCACCACCAAAATCGAATAGAGTGGCACTTGGACTGTTCTTCACCTCTCCAAAAATCAATAAAATTTAATTTATAACCTTATTTGTAAACCAACAAACAAACCAAACAATGCTTAAACATAACCTCCTTGGCAGAGGTAAAGATCATATTAATCAGGATGATTTTTTTTATTGTGCAATTGTGACACAAGATGCAGCTTACGTTTTTAGAGGAAAGGAAGTTCATGCCTTTAGCCACTTGATAGGAGAAACTCAGGAGATCTTCATAGGTAAGAGTCTGGATGTTCTCATCTTCATTTTCAAATATATCTTTAAATAAAGTAATAATGATTTATAAGAAGAACCAGATGCAATATTATAATATAGTCCATACTATTCACCTAATGTCGAATACCTATCACTTCTGTAGTGTATGTAAAATTGCGAAGAATAATTCTCAACACGTTCTTCTACATTTATAGCATTGCATCTATAGAGAATACATTTTCTTTCTTTTTTTATAAACTCTGTTTATTCAAAGGTGTTTGCCAGCTAATAGTTAAATCTCTATAATTTGTCCTTTTAGGCCAAAGTGTGCTTTTGCCAAAGATAAATGTAATTTAGTAGAATAATAGCAGAAAATGACATATATGACTATAATTTTGGGTAAAGGAGGGGTATATCCTGAACAGCCTGCCAGTATGTCACAGGGCCAACACACTCAATCGTTCATATCCTTGCTCACACCTTGGGGCACTTTGGAACTGCTAATTAGCCTAATGTGCATGTCTTTGGACTGTGGAGAATGCGGAAGAAACTCACACAATCACAGGGATAACATGCAGACTCCACACAGAAACATTCTCGCCAAGCCTGAGACTCATACCCAGGACCTTCGTGTTGTAAAGCGGATATGCTAATCACTACACCACCATGCCGCCCCAGAACTGTTTATAGTATAGTTACATTTAAATGGTACTGCAGCCATAAACTCATCGGTTGCCTCACCAGCCTCTCTGTTCTCTGCTCTTAGTTAATAATAAAAATAACAGCAACTTGTCATAGTACAGAGAAAAAAAATCTTTGAGGGAAAAAGTCTTTTAAAATTGTTTTCTTTTATTCATTCATTCAATTTCTAAGCTGTTTAATTCTAATTAGGGTAATGGGGAGGCTGGCGCCTATCTCAGCCAACACTGGACAATGGTATGGTGCACCCTGAACAGCTCGCAATACCATTGCAGGGTCAACACATATTCACACTCACAAATGGAATAGGAATAGGAAAAATAGGAGTGATTTGGAACAGCCAATCAGCCTACTGGGCATGTTGTTGAACTGTGGGAATAAATCGGAGTACCCAGAGGAAACCCACGCAAGCGCAGGGAAAACATGAAAACTCCACACAGAAACACCTGAGCCCGGAAATCGAACCTAAGCCTTCTTGCTGGGAAACGTCTTACTTTAATTTTAAATAAAGTTCAAGAAATGGTCTCTTTGCAGAAGCTTTAAACTTTCTTTGTCAAATAACAATACATTTTTATTCTTTTTTATTGGTCTTCAATTATAGGGGTGTTGACTAGAAACACCCCTATGAATGAGCTGTTATTTTAAAAAGGATAATGGATCTAAGTACATTACTATCAGAGCTGACATTTTGGAAAAATAATTAATGCTTTCTGACCAATCAGATTTCAGATTTCAACAGTGCTGCATATGGGAAAAAGTTGGATTATAAAAACTGCATAATAGTGTAAATTCATATTTTAAAATAAAGTGTGAATGGAGTCAAGTATAAAAGTCAGTGAGATTGGAAGCGGATTTTCAGTTCTTTTCTCAGTTCAGGGAAAAAAGCTGCAATTCTTTGTCTGTGGTCATTACCCACATGCGACTTAAGTGATGCATAGAAATCAGATTTCACTCATTCATTCATTTTCTGAGCCGCTTATTACTAATTAGGGTCGCGGGGAGGCTGGCGCCCATCTCAGCCGACTCTGGGCGAGGGCGGGGTACACCCTGG
>JBCNYG010000023.1:9001438-9018057 GCA_039654305.1 Porochilus rendahli | reverse complement strand
ACACTGTAAACTTCTTATCCGTGTGTATAACTGTAAAACCCCACCAACACCAACACCACCTTCCCCCCACCTTTGCTCTGTCCTGCCCTGGCTCAGACTTCTCTCTCTCTGATTGCTCTTCCTCTTGGCAATGATAGTGAGTGCCCATCTCCTGTGTCCCACCCTGATCATGACACCAGCATTCCTCACACACACACACACACACACACACACACACACACACACACACACACACACACACACACTGAGTTCTCTCCCACGCCTCCCAGGAAACACATACCCTCACGCACTAAAATTAATTTTTCCTTCATAATCATTATTTTTAAAGACTCATCCACAATTCACACTCACACAAACACGCACACTCACACACAACCAACACACACACACGTTTTATGTGTGCCTGAGTACAGTGTTATAAATTTAAGATATTTTGCATAAAAAAGAAATTAAATATCTAAGTTTTGAAAACAATAGAAATCCAAATATGTCAATATTTTAAAATAAGCATCAGTTTATTTGTAAGAAGGTTAGAAATTAGTTAAACCTTCTATCAGTAAGAATTAAAAAAAAAAAGACCATGTGGTAGACATAAATTTGATTTTTAATATAAAACCACATACATTTAATAATAACACATTTAGAATTTAGACACTACTTGAATTTTTTTTATCAGCCATCTTACACACCAGGCAATTATTTGCATTTATCATAAGTACGTTAGTGGTATAAAATTATTAAATATTAGGTTTATATATTACTCATAGAAAATCTGTATAAAAAGGATAAATCACATTGGGACAGACCCGTAAAGTGAGAAACCTTGCACACGCGCTCGCGCGCACACACACACACACACACACACACACACACACAAACTTATATATGCATACATACAAAGACACATACACACTCAAAAAAAGAAAAAAAAGATCATGGTCAAATTCAACACAAATCATGGCCATGTTTAAAATTCAGCATTGCCATGATCATGAAATCTTTGACATTGAAATATAGTGACACAGGTTGATTTGGGATGACAAAAGTCATTTATTTCTGGCTCATGAAGTCCTACACAGCAGGCACTCTGAGCCAGCTCTAGAGATTGTTCTGGACGTCATGTGGAATTGTGAACGGTGAGCTCACGTGTCCACCTCTCTCCGATTTGCTCACGCTGACACATTGATCTTAGAATACATGATGCTCTGAACTCACAGCTTTTTTTGTGGATGTTAGAACTACAACAGATACAACAGACAGACTTGGGCTTGGAAACAGGCATGGTTCATACATCCATTATAGTACCACTCCAGGACATGTAAAAAAAAAATTCAAAAAATAAAAATAAAAAAAATAAAAATAAAAAAAAGCAGCTCCAGAAAGGGTGGGCAGTGTATGGATGGAATTGCACATCTTCTGGCTCAAAAATGTCTGAGAGAGATTTAAGACAGATTTCAAATAAAAATGTTTATAAAAGATTTTCACCATATGAAGGTGGAAAGAATAAATTAGAAAGCACTTCCATGATATGCATATGTGGACCCCTTTTTCTTGACTGCATCTCATCTGTGTTATGGTGTTGGTGTTTCCCAGCATGCAGCAGTGCATGTCTTTGAAGTAGCTTCTGTGGAAATGATCCAGACTTTCACAGGAGGGTGCCATGAGCCCACAGGGCTCTGTTAGTGTCATTGGAGGTGGTGGGGTTAGGATAATGTGCATGACTGGATTGTTGATTGAGCATTACATGGTGTGTTGGGTGGAGGGTTGACAGGGAAAGGTTTGGATGATGGTTGAAGATGCTGGTCAAGTTGGGGTGGGGTGGTGGTGGTGGAGGCTGTGGGATGAGAGGCTCTCAAGAATAGATCAAGCCCTTGAGGAAGCGGACTGTGCCACGTTTGAAGACGCAGGGACAATCACGCTGCTGGGAAGCCGCCTCGCGTCGGGGAGGAAGCCAAACAACAAGAGGAAAAGCGCTCTGATTTTTGCACAGGAAGTCCGTCTGCGCCTCCTGCCCGGCTGAGATAAGAGCGCTGCCGTTCCCATGGCCAAGGCTTGAGCCTGTTCAGCGCTAGGAGGCCAGCCCGGCCCACAGCGTCACTCTCCCTGCGCCTCCTCCGCCTCAGCGTCAGGCCAGCCGCGCTGGGCTGCTACAAAGAATAAGGGCCTCGGTAACTCTCAATAACACTTTCAATAACACCACTTGAACTCAATGGCATCTTTTTGTCCCACAACAAATATTTTCTTATTAAATTAAAAATCCATGAATGTTACTTTCCATTCTTACATTATTATCAAATAATGTCAAAATACAATTTATAACATTTTGACAATTTACTCTCACTATTGTACATAACATGATAAAAAGAAAAAGTGTGGTATGCAATGGCACCATTTTAGGGATACATTCAAACCCCCCCACCCCCCCACCCTCCCGTTGAAATCTTTCTTTTACACCACTTGCAGGATATGAATTTCAATAGCATGGCTATGATATAAACCAAGACAAAGGACTAGAGTCAGCGCTCTATGAAAATGGAATGGCATGTAACAAAGAGATGTAGTATTTTCACATTAATATGCACTCTGCTTAACACAAATCATACTAGCATTGGTTTGGGTAGCCTTGGGCTTGGCAGATATGTGTTGTGTATACGTGCGTGTATATGTGTATACGTGTGTATATGTGTACAGAGTAGGCGTAATGGGAGTTTATCTTCTTGTAAAGAGTGCTAGCTCGGCTTTTCTCATGAGAATGAGAAATAGTTTGTGTATGACACATTAGGAAAGCCATGACAGGATGCTTCCGACCAATCAGGATAATAAACAGGCTTCATTCTGCAGGGGAAGTTCATTAAATCATAGTGTTTGATTTAGAAACAAGCTAATCGGTATTGTAAGCACGGAACTTGTCTCTTTTGAAGTGTTTTTTTTTTCTTCTGCGCTTTCAACTCTCGGTTACACTGAGTTCTATGACTGTACCAGGCACACATTCATGCAACTACACACACTCAGACATACACACACAATCACTTGTTCACACAAAAAGAATAGACTCAAGACACACATGAAAGAGCCCCTTAACCATCTGTTCTTGAGGCTAAAAGGAAACCCTGTCTGAACTCATGCTGAAATAGACAAAACATGTCTCCATTCACAAACAAACAAACACATGCGTTAGACACTGTTCCTATAGGCACAGGAAAAAAAAAACGCTCTAATCGTACACACTATGACCAGGTTCAAAGTGTCGCATTGAAAAGTAATAAAATTAGCTGTAGACATGGCAATAAAACAATCTCTAATTGGTTTGGTGTTGGGAATCTGAACCAAGCCACGTGTATAAAGTGCATAAAGTGCATAAAGTGCCCTGACTGTTTCTTTGTGTGCTTCTGAAAGTACGCTATATATACCCCATCCAACGAAAATACAACTTTGGAATAATTTGCACTGGTCAGTGCCCAAGTAAAATGTGTACAGTATTACTTGCATTAGGTATATGTGCTGAGAATAATGTGCCACTTACAGGCCTTTAGAAGGACAGCGACGCCAGAGCCAATGGATTTGAGGTGGTGGAATGCCATAAGCAGTGCAGCGGAAGACTTGCCTGCTGGAGCGTGGCATCGTTACTGTATCTGGCACTGTTAAAGCATTCTCCGCAATCTGAGGCTTAACTGTAATGGGACGAGAATGTTATAGACCTTCACTTCACAGTCCAGCACAGAACTTATCAATGCCAAAAAGAGCGCTATTGAAACAGGAGTGAAAAATGGGGTAATTAAAGACATGCTTACCATTCACCGCAAGCTCAAGTGTAAGATTCTGCTGAAGACTGTACTGCTGGATTCGAGTGATGATGGTATAAACCCCCGCATCCTCCTCTGCAACGTCTCGAATCACCAGAGAATAGCCGTCTACGTGGTAACGTGAGCACTGCTCAGCGGCCACCATCCCATCTTTCTGCCTGGACGTCGTTCAGACACAGAGAAGCTTACAGAATTGAAAGCACACACACATATATATATATATTTACATTTATGAATAGAGTATGCAGTAGTTTTATCTTTCACTGGCTTACCAGATGACCTCAGGTTCAGGGAAAGCACGTAATTTGGGGGACAGGCGAAAGGATTTCTGCCCGGCATATGCCTTTACCAGTGACCCATTTCTATGCTTTAACCTGATGAAGGGCTTATCTGAGGAGCAAAATATACAATTTTATATATTTATACACACACATGTAATTTATATGTTTATATTAAATATAAATATAAATATATATCTACCTCCACCAACAATACTGTATTTTACCTCGTGTTTATGTATTTGTTAGCAGGATTTGTTTGCAAATTTTCATGACATTTGTACCTGAGGTGGAGCTTTGGATAAGGAAGCCTCCACTTCACAAGTCTTGGCGATGATTTGGGTCAAATTCTAGATCCAGGATTTTTTTAGGTATTCTTTAGTATTGAGCCAGTTTTTTTGAAAGTGTGGCCCAGCAGGTGGGTGTTGTGTATTTTCTATATTTTTCTATATTTATATATATTTTTCTATATAGTGCTCTTGTTATATATTTATAAACATATAAGGAGTGATCTTGTTTATGTTTTTCCTCTTGTGATGGGAGTTTTAAACATTACCATGAACTTTAACTGTGGTGTTAACTTCTCGCTTTGCTGGTCCACTTGACACATGGCACGTGTAGTTCCCTGCATCAGTCTTGTGCAGTTTATGGATAGTGAGAATGCTGTAGAACACCACGTTAGTGTTGCTTTGTGTTATACGCCGTATGATTGAGACGTTACTGCTGGCCTATGGACAAAAACAATGCAGAAAACCATAAATCTCGGTTGACAAAGATTAAGACTAGAAGACAAGATGCTGAAAATATACAAAAAGAAATATGTTAAATATAAAATATATAATACATCATGCTCTAATATGCTGAAGAATGTCAGTTTGACTAACCTTTCCAGGGTAACTCCAGTTGATGTTCACTCTTGAGTTCCATTCTGCTGTAACGGTGCAGTTGAGGGCCAAACGCTCTCCTTGCAAAGCCTGGACCAAGCCAGTGCTATTCAGATATACCTTTTGGATCTTATTTACTGCAAAGAATGAAACAAAAGTAAAAAGTCAATTCGTTTGCAAGATCAATATTAGCCTATGAGTCATCTGTCAACAGTGTTCTCATACCTGGTCTGTAGGTCAAGAACTTATTGGTGTATTTTGTCCCATTGATTGTGGTTTCGCAGGAAAAAAGGCCAATGTAGAAGAACGTGGGGCTTCGGATAACAAAGCCCTTTCTGTTATTCCAAATGATGTTCTTATGATCGGTCCCAATTGGTCGGTCAGGAAACTGTAATGATTAGAACATGAGTAATTCATCTTAACAGGAATCCTTGCAGCTATTAATATGCCTATAAGATAGAAAGTGAAAATTAACCATAGTTAAACAATCTACTTGCGATATCTAGCCAGCCGTATTGTATTGTAATGTCTGCTGTGGTAAAATAAGACAAATTTTGTAACAAGGTAGTGTCTGCCAGAAATTCTTGGAGAGCTGTAGTATGATTTTTGTTTTCTTACAAATACAGAAGAGGAAATGTTTACTGGAGAAGCTGTGACAGCTTGGAAGTGCCCTGCCCTTTCTCAAGGGATCAGGTGGACACCTCCTTCCCAGTGTGAACAGGTCAATGTTGGGTAATGTGTTAGGTAAGCCCTTTCCAATGTGTTCCCATACAGCTCTTACATTGCCAATGTTTCCTGTTTTAAGTTCTTACAATCTACACGCATAGCATAAGATGCCCCTCCACCCCTCTTCCAGAACCCCTCATTCAGAGCCTGAGAGTGTTGAGGATGTGGAAACGTGACTCCAGTCCATCACTTCACATCCTGTTACTACAGGATATAGACACTGTGACTGGGCCCCTCAGGCCAGTCTCTGGAAGGGCCCGCCAGGCCACTTTCACAGCTTCTGTGAGAGTTTGGCCCCTGGAGTATTTTTCTCCAAGCAAGAGGTGTTAGATTAAAGTTATTCATTTGGGGTGGACGCTTTCCGGGGAAAAAACACTCTAGTAATGTGTAACACTCCAAGTTTGAGTGGGAGAGGGCCTTGTATTTTTAGACTGATTACCTTTGTGCATAGGGTCAAGTAGTACATAAACACAGCAAGCTGAAATTAAAAGGAAACCTTTTTTTCAGGCCATGGGGAGCAGTGGGATGTCATATCGATGTCAGATCCTGAAACAGCTCCCATCCTGAATGTGGAGCCAAAAGGAGTGCAAAGGGAACTGGTCATTTTGCTCCTTTCCGCTCTTGTCCACTTTGAGATTTATTCTGAAGTGCTTTTTTAAATTACCCTCAGAGGCACCGATAGCCATAAATGGCATGAGAAGCACCACTTGTACAATAGATGGAGTCATATTCATTATTCCACTTAAAGCTTAATAATTGGCTGAGTTCATACAGCCAGCTGTAGAAGACATCAGCATTTCTCCAGGTAGAAGGGCATTAAAGTAGGGGCACTTAAAAACCCCATGTCCTGTCTACATCTCAGGGGCATTATTTGGTGCCAGCAAGACGGAGGAAGCCGGGGGCGCCACTCTCTCTGTCTGCTTGCGTAAGACAGGTATCTTTTCACACGAAGGCCAGTAAAGGATTCTTCTCAAAACACACACCCACTCACACGCATGCTCTCTCACACAAACAGACCCATGCCTCTTTCCCTGGAGCAGGGCCAGTAGGCTTACAGGAACATAGACAAGAACAACAGGCTAACTGACAGTTAAAGAGGTTGTAGGTGAAATGCTGAGTTGCACTATATAGCAAAGAAAGGAGGTTGGATATGCTGGGCTGAAATCATGGGGATGACAGAGGAACTGTTATGATGAACATGGGAGGAGAAGGTGGTGAGAGTTGAAGGAAGAGACAATGAGATAAGGTTCTTATCTGGAACATGGAAGAATGGAACCATGAGAAATTGCAATGGTGCTAGTGGCTACTGGGTGGAGATTTATGGTGTTCCCAAACATGTTTCATGCAGTTTACACAATCTTTCAGCAATTACAAAAAACATTATTCACATCGAAGCAGATTGAGTAATAAAATAATGAGAAAAAGTTTTGTAATATTGTGGTTTTAAGGGCTGTCCGTAAATTAAGGCAAAAGGGAAGAAACTGGGTGGAGCACCATGATAATTATGTGCTCTTGATGATGATGACGACATATGGATGGTAGTTGAGAAAATGAGCAAATATAAATATGGGCAGAAAATTTAATTTAAATTTAATTTAATTTGGGAATGATTTTGGATGACTTCTTGAAGCTACTTATTGCAAATTACTCACTTTGACCAGTGAGACTTTGGTGTTAGGATTAGTGACCCTGCAGGGGAACACCAAGTCTTGTCCTTCCTTCATGTAGACCACGGCTGGGATCTCTTTCTGCACCTTTACAAATGGCTGCTGGCTATCTGAAACCCAAACATTGGGGTCAGGAAAAAACATATACACATTCGTTTGAGAACTAAAACTTAGTTACCGCATAAAACACACAGAATTTGATTGTAGGTCACAAGTTGGGGTCAACAAGAAATATTGTTTGTTATCTATCAAAAGCCTTTGGTTGGTTCCACTTTCTTTTGCAGCTAGAATCATCTTGTGATATTGAAAGCGCTTGGGTGTTGCTCGCTCCATTGTTTGTTACTCTAGCATTATTAAAGGAAAGATTAAAAAAATCTCTGAACACTGTAACAAAAGTACCCCAAGGACTACTGGATGCAGGGGCTTCCTTGATGTGCTTTGATTCCATATAAAAGAGGGAGAGGCTTAATAGACATGGTCACAAGAGCAATCGATGGCCCCCAGAGACCTTGTTCGGTGACCGTGGGCTTATTGTACTGACTCATGGTCCTTGTTTCTGCAACATTTTTGCTGCTTTATTACTGGCGATGCTGCCTTCCAGCAAAACTTTACTGCCCCTGGATGCTCCTTCAATTCAAAACTCATCTCGTTCAACTTCATTTACAAGCAGTGAGTTGTGTACTAGTGGTCCTCCTCTGCCGGGGGATATATTCTATTCCCCCATCCCTGTAACCCCCACCCCACCACCCCCTATTCCCCACCCCTTGTGCAGCACAGGATGCGGACAGAGAGGCTGAGCGAGGGAGATAAGACCTACTGGCTTGGGAAAGGCTGTCCAGGAGCCGTGCCTTTCGACAGCTGGGGCTATTTCTGTCAAGCAAACTGCCCCGGTTATATTATAGTTAGTGGTTATATATAGACAAGTAGTGGGAGACAGTGTGAAACCATGCCAGACTCATTTACTTAGTCGGATGTGCTGTTCTCAGAGAAAATGCTGTTTAGATATTATTGGCTTCCTTTTGCATCCTGTTTAACCTTAACAAATAGAAGTGGTTGTTGAGTACAAGTGCACCAGGTCATTGGAGCAAGACATTGAGAATTTCATTACCTTTTACTGTATATGGCACATGGAGTCTCCTACCTGTGATGAAGACATAGACAGAGGAGTGTTTGTGTTTCTTCTGGGAATAACGGCAACGGTAGGAGCCTGTATGTTGGGCCAAGGCAGGGCTTATAATAAGGCGGCTGCAGTACTGGTTTGACCGCTTGCCACAACGAGTCTCTTCTACATGGGCACTCGGGTGGCTACTGCTCACACCAGAGGGGAACACCCACTCCAGCTCCCATCTTCCCCTGTAAAAATAGTGGTCATCACATAATCATCTAATCTTTAGGACATGATCTTGGTTTCTGAAGCCAGACTTGACAAGTATTGTCAAGCCATTTACCCAACACAATTTTACCTCTGCCAAGAAGATTCTGTTGTATGGTTTGTGGGGTGGCTGTTAAAAGGATTATGCAAAAATCTATGTGTGGAGTAAAATGCCATTTCTACAAAAGAGCCCTGGTTGAGGAAGACCTTGTTTATAATTTTTATAATATTATTTTATTATAATATTTTTAATATTTTTTTCACACTGAGAGATAGGACTACTTTTGTCATTTTGGTTCATATGGGGGGATTGCTGTGCTTGGTAGAGGTTTGCGGTCTCTGAGTGCTCTTATTTAACACAAGAATTAGAACATGTTGTACTGGCCAGAGTCATTACCAGTTCTCAGTAGTCCAGATGTATAAAGTCTGGTTCTAGACCTAATGAGCCTCTGAATTATTCTGGGTTGGTCACCTGCAGTTCAGCTGGAGCGTCTGGTTCTTCTCCAGGATGATCTGTTGTTCAGTTACATTCAGCAGTGGAGAGTTGAACCTTCCTTTACTGTCTGCATCTTTTGGATGGTAGAGAAAAATGCATTTTTAAGAGTTGTTGTGCTTTGTATCAAGAAAGACTCTCATAACTTCTGTACTTTAGCTTAGTTAAAACTCCTCTGCATACCAGTTTAATTCCATTCATAAGTTTATACCCATTATTAATAAATAGATAGCCAGTGACACCAAAGTCATTTCAAGCGTGGAAAATTAATATTATACTCAGAATTCCACTTTCATGTTTTTTACATTTGATCAGCCAACTGTAAATAATAACATAGTTCTGTATGGGTAAACTACGAAGAGGGAGTAAAATATGATTTCATAACTCTGGGGAATATATATAAGTAATATCTTAGCCTTCAGAAGCTCTATGTTCATCACATTAGATTTCAAAACCTTTATATTAAATAGGAGATTATGGTTTAATCCATGAATCCATTTTACTGTCATCCCTCATCATTTCTATTCACATGTATGCAACATTTTAAGATTTTCAAAAAACTAGTATTATGAAGCTGAAACCTCAAGCCACAAAAGAACATTAAAATATATGATGAGCATTAGACATAGCAAATATTTTTTGACTCAGATGTATCAACCTGTTTTCTCACATAAATATACACCCTAGAGCAGGATTTGGGTTTAGAAACACAATGTGTTCCTGAACACAGTCTCAGTACATCCTGGACTGGAGTTTGCTGGTGGCTTTGGACGTTGCCTGTGCCAGATTCACAGCTTCATTTCCTTGCAAGCATTCTCACATGGCGCCTATATACTTAGCTGCTGTTTCAATTTAAAGAAGGAAGCAAAGTCAATTAGTTCCACATGACATAAAACCAAGGCAGTATAATGCCTGGATGCCCAGGTCTCAATCAGCATATTCTACACAGTCCAAAGCAAGTCTTTGTTACTAATTACGCTGTAAAGGTCATTGCAGTAGTAACATAACATTTTACACTGGTTGGCTATTAAATCAGTATGAAACCACAGGATGGGAGGGAAATAATTTTCCTGCACAAACACACCTGAGTCAAACCAGCTTTAATAAATCTGCAAACAGGGAAATCATTTAAAGGTTCTCTTCAGAACCGGAGCTCATCATCCCTATTGTATCATGCTAGAATGGTCTGCAAAAACAGACACACAGCAGCTGTGTGAACAAATTTGTTGTAGATTTGCACTGCATGTGTTTTTCCCCACAGTATTTAACAGTGATAGACATGAGTAAATGACCTAATGTCTGTTATCAAGTCCACACTTTTAAATGTGTTAAGAAAACAATATTTTACAGTAAAAAAGGGGAAATCATTTTTTAAAAATTATGCTTAAAAGTAAAATACATGAAATTAAATTTCAAAAATTAGATTTTTATAAAGTATTTCTTTTTGTGTTTCTTTCAATCAACATATGTTGAACGGAAACTAAACACCTAAAAAATCTCATTCTTTCATTTTCGGAACCGCTTAATCCTAATTAGGGTCGTGAGGAGGATCGAGCCCATCTCAGCCAACTCTGGGCGAGGGCAAAGTACACCCTGGACAGCTCGCAGGCCATCGCGGGGCAGAAACGTACAGACGAAGCCTAATCTTGACGAAAATCAGCAATGGTTCTTTTACATGCCTCTCACCATAGACAGTGAGAGACATGGCCGGCATTTGGTAACCCAGTTAGCTGCACTGGGGGACAGCAGTGAGAACCCGGTGATAGTGGGGCATGAACCCCTGACCTTGGGATTAGTAGTCCAGCACCCTACTACCAGGCCACCACTGCCCCCCTAAAAAAATCTATATCTGAAAATAAAAATATAGTGTATATCATGGTTTATAGAAGTATATTATTATTATTATTATTATTATTATAGTTTCATTATGAATAGCAGCTTGACTAAATATTTTGTTAAACGGTCTCCCAAATTGATTTGCACCTTATGCACTCCTGCTGGAAGAGCTGTGGTTACATAAAAAACGCAAAGAAATATTCTGAAAAATAATTCCGTGAGTTTGCAAAGTTGAATTTTGTAAAAGCGGATGTGTTAAAAAGCTTTGCTGGTTGAGAGACATGTTTCGAAAACAGTTTTGTAAAAGCTGGAGGAGTGATGCAGGGTTTCGCCCTCCGTATTTCCTTCCCTTGGGGGTCTGTTTTAGTCATAAGCGCTGATTAGCTGCGGGGCCTGTACACGCACTTCCAAAGTTTCCTTGCGGTGGTCGTGACCCTGCAGTCATTTATATTAGAAAGTCATCAGGCTCAGGAAATGAACGCCCTCTGTGACTGAACCAGGGCCAAAACAGGAGCACAGAGCACTTTCCGTTCTGAAAAAGTTTTAGACATTTTAGATCAATACAAATACTCTGGGGGAACTTTTATGAGGGCAGCAATCATACCACTTAAAACAATTATAATAACTGAAAAATAATAAATGCTATTGTTTCTTTAAACCTTATTGCAGGGCTATATTGCATTGCTAGGTATTCTTTAATTAGAGGAGAAAAATCAGCTATTAAAGGGTCAAAACCTGTTACATAGCCAATAAAATTCACACTTCTTGTCTACTTGTGCCACCGCATTGTTGTAATTGTTGTTTAATAAGTATTTTACTCACTCACTCACCCATCTGCCGAACTGCTTAATTGTGGGTCACGGGAAGGCTGGAGCCTATCTCAGCCGACACTGGGCGAAGGCGCGGTAAACTTTAGAGTAAGTCCATCGGAACATTAAATCATTTAAAATTATTTAATTAATAACAGCAAGTGCGTGTGTGTGTGTGTGTGTGTGTGTGTGTGTGTGTGAGAGAGAGAGAGAGAGAGAGAGAAAGAGTAATTGCGTTGAATAAAATTATTTTATATATAGAAATATATAATATAAAAATATATTTTGCACTCCAAGTACTTTGTTGGTTTTATGTTCCACTGAACAGTTAAGTATTATTAACTCACTAACAAGCTGGGTTTACTGTGAAATGGAAGTTGTAGTTTGCTTTTTCAGTATATATATACATATAGACTAGACTTTACTTATTTATTATGAGACACCTACCTTTAGTCGCCACGCGGCTCGCCAGTCCACACAGCATCACCAGAAAGATCTCCAACATCTTGAAAGTGAAAAGTTCCTTCCTCTCAGAAATGAGTTAATATTTTTCTTTGCGATTTTCTTCCTTGTTGTTTTTTTAATATAGCAAACACAGCCCGGTCCTCTGGTTCGCCTATAATCAGAGCATTTCTGGCGCGCGCTGGAAGCAGATGTCTGGTATGCGTCCGTTCTGATGAGATGCGAAATCACGTCACTTGTGAATTCCCCGTACACATGCATACATTTACACACACACTCTTCTCTGTCTCTCTCTCTCTCTTGACCATTGTGGGCTGTGCATTAGGGATTTATTCGTTTCCCAGCGTTACCGTTGTTTCCGGTACGCGCGCGCATCGCTGACACACCCCTCACTGCGACCTGCCCCGAGGTCAGTCCTGCGCGCGCTCACCAACACTTCAAATTCTAACAGGTTTTCATTATTCTATATCATTTTCTCCGTGTAACATTGTCTACTCTCAATAAGAATTCTATACGTTGTTTTGCTTTATTTTTATTTATTTTATTTTTATTCTGAAAAACGAATTCCCAATTTTAAAGTGCGGTTGTGGAACTAACTGATCTTCTGTCTACAGGACATTTGAAATCGTTTTATAGGTTTTTCATTGGATTTAGAACTGGGCTCTAAGTAAACTATTCTAAAACCATTCATCTGTTGACTTCTTTAAAAAAATTGTACTGAATGGTAAAATCTTAAGATGACTATCAGGGCACTTCAGACTTTGTTCCAAAATAGACAAATACGTGGAGCAATGCAGAAGCAGGTCCATTGCTTGGTTCTGACACCAATATGCTTCATCATGGGTATGGTGTGCTTTGAGTTATAAGCTGTTTAAGCAATGGGTGCTGGGTTAGGGTGATTAGACATATAAGGGGACGAATAATCCAAGCCTGACAAAGTCACCTCAAACCACCTGGCTAAATGTGTCCAGCAAAGGTAGGGTATCCCAAGGCCTACTGGTCTCAGAGAGGGGTCAGACAAAGAACAATACAAAGACGTCCATGGAGCGGTGCCAACAGTGCAGGAAAACTGGGGAAAATAGGGAAACTGGGGCACCCATCGGGTGCCAGACCTAGGGGGTGGGGGGTCTAGTTTGCTGGTGTGACGGACTGGCGTGAGTTCCAGAAGTGTTTGGAGCAAACCAGGTCAGGCAAAGTAAGTTTGTTTACTGCCTCTCGTTCAACTAACGCCATATGTCGATGAGATTCACCCCAAGATACTGAAGGTTTTAGATTTTGTTGGACTGTCTTTGCTGACAAGCTCCTTCAATGTCGCATGGAGGTCCAGGATGACACCTGTGGAGGGGCACTTGAGAGTGTGCTACAACCACTGGGGGATCACACTGCTCAGCCTCCATGAAAAGGTATACTCCAATTGTTGAGCCTTGGATTCATGAGGAGCAGTGTGGCTTTCGTCCTAGTCATGGATCAGTGGACCAGCTCTTATCCTTTGCAGAGTCGCTGAGGGGATAATAGGAGTTTAACTACCCAGTCAACATGTTTTTTTTTACTTGCAAAAGGCCTAAAAATGTGTCCCCTGGGGGATGCCGTGGGAAGTGCTGCAGAAGTATGGGGTACCGGAGCCACTGTTAGGGCTAACCAGTCCCTGTATAACTACAGCAAGAGCTGCATACAGATACTCGGTACTAAGTCAAACTCCTTTCCGGTGCATATTGGACTCCGCCGGGGCTGCCCCCTGTTTCTGATCCTGTTTGTGGTATTCATCGACAGGAACTCAAAGTATAGCTAAGGAAAGGAGGGTGTCCGGTTTAGGAGCCTCAGGATTGTATCTCTGCTTTTAGCAAATGATGTTGTTCTTTTGGCTTCTTAAGATCATGACCTTCAGTGTGCTTTGGAGTGGTTCGCTGCTGAGTGTAAAGTGGCCAGGATGAGATTCAGCTTCTTCAAATCTGTAGCAATTGGTTCTTAACTGGATAAAGGTGGACTGCTCCCTCTGAGTTGATTCAACTAGAGGATTTCAAGTATATTTTGTTCATGAATGGAGCAGGAGATAGACAGTTGGATTGCTATTGCATCAGCAGCAATGAGAACGCTGCACTGATGTGTGATGTCAAGGATAAATCTAAGCTAAAAGGCAAAGCTTTCAATTTATCAGTCCATCTATGCTCCAACCCTCCATCCATGCTCCAACCACTCAATTTGGTACTGACAGAAGAAAGTGATTGCTAATACAAGTGGCTAAAATGAGTTTCCTTCAGAGGGTGTCTGGACTCAACCTTAGCAATAGGGTGAGGAGCTCAGACATCTCACAGTGTGTGTTGTTTGTGGGTGCTTTTGGGAGAGCTGCTGCTCCTCCACAAAAAAAGGGGTCAGCTGGGATTCCTGGCCACTCCCTTTAGAGATTTTCCAGGCACATACAAGTGGGAGAAGGCGATGGGGGCAGAACCAGAGGGCACTGGAAGGATTACGTATAATTCCTATCTGCCCTGAAAAAGTTTCAGAGTCCCCCAGGAGGAGCTAAAGTGTGTTGCTGCAGAGAGGGATGCCTGGGTTTCCCTCCTAGACCAGCTACTGTATGGCCCAACCTTGAATAAGCGGCAGAAGATGTATGTATGTATGTATGCATGTACGGACAATCACATAATAATAAAAAGAAAAAACACAAATAAAAAAGGATGTGTACACCAGTGAAAGCTGGTTAATGTATGTTTTGTTTTTGTTAAAATATGGCTCTAATATTTTTATTTTAATCTTGTTGGTTGAAATTTCATGGCATGGTGGTTAGCACATCCACCTCACAGCAAGGACTTGGCAGGGGAGGTTTTTTATGTGGAGTTGGCTAGTTCGCCCCTAATTGTGTGGATTTCCCCTGGGTACTCCAGTTTACTCACACACTTCAAACACATGCACATTTGGCTAAGTGACAGTCCCAAATTGCCCCAAGTGTAAGTATGAATGGTTGTGTGTGTGTGTGTGTGTGTTGGCCCTGCAATGGACTGGTGAGCTATTCAAGGTGTACCCCTGCCATAGTCAGCTGAAATAGGCTCCATCTTCTCCGCAACCCAAGTAGGATAAAGTAGCTCAGCAAATGAATGAGTGAATTAATGGTTGCAATTTCACATTAAAGCTACTAAATTGGGGTTCTAAGAGTGGTTTTTTTTTATATACTTATTATATATTCCTTTTTTAAATGGCACCAACTTTTAAATATGACCCATGACCAATAAAACTTCTGCAGTTCTAGTTAATATCCCTGTTTATTATAGTGCTTTATGGTTAATATGGCTGCTTTTTAAAATTATCAAGGCTACTATTTAGACATGCTTGGTTTATCATTGTCATTATTTTAGGCTTAAGTGACTTTAATAGAGATTTAGTTGTAGCCACTGTTGTTTACCAATGAGGTTCCTTACCAGAATATGCAGTTACCTTAATTTATGATTTGAAAGTAATATTAATACAGTACCTAATATGATGTTCATAGCTGAGGGATATCTGAGTAAGCCATTAGAGTGAAAAAAGTATGATCGGGAATATAATACAGTGGCTATGTGGGATAATTTTAATGTGTACTGCTATACAAACATACAAAACAAAATATAGCGACAAGCAACAATAAGGGGGCCAAGCAGTGTAGCAGGGTACAGTCACCATGGCAAATTAATCTCATCATATTTAAAGTGTGCTTGTAAGCAGTGGTACCAAGTTTATGGCAGAGTCTTTGGACAGTCCACCAAACTTGGTGTCAATACATTAAAGCCTTCCTGAAATAGAAGCTTAATTCCATTTCAGTGACTTTTCCCTTGATTTCAATTGTAATGGGAAAAAAGCTTTGGAAAGTCACAAATCCATCTGATCTCTTTTGGGTATCTTGGTCTGATGATCATCTTTTCCGCCAATTCTAGGCAAGAATGGACAAAATTTTGTGGCCTGTGAACGTTTTTAAATGTGTTGATAAAATCCAATATGGTGGCCGCATCGATTGCCTTAAGTGGGACTTCCCACAGTATTAACATAAAAGTGAATTAGCTGTTTAAGACAAAGACATAAAAAGTCATTGGACAAAACATTTTGGCTAACACTCTAATGAAAAACTCAGTGCACTTTCCAGCGTTGAGTATCTACAGACTTAAATGAATTAGGGCAGTGGTGGCTTAGTGGTTAAGGCGATGGGTCACTGATCCGAAGGTCAGCGGTTCAATCCATTATCCATCACCACTGTTGGGCCCTTGAGCAAGGCCCTTAACCCTCAATTGCTCAGTTGTATAAAAATGATAATTGTAAGTCGC
>JBCNYG010000023.1:8977050-8998117 GCA_039654305.1 Porochilus rendahli | reverse complement strand
AATTGCTCAGTTGTATAAAAATGATAATTGTAAGTCGCTCTGGATAAGAGCGTCTGCCAAATGCTGTGAATGTAAATTATTTTTAATTATAGGTCCACTTGGACATATTATATAAATACCATTAATATTTATTCAGCAAATTAACATAAAATCCAAAGCTTTAACAATACACAATACACTTAAGTGTAGTATTCACAGAATCACATAACCACAACGTACAACTGGTATAGCACCTCTGTTTAATATAGGTCTAAAATTTCAGATGTAACATAAACATAAAGTGTGATCATTTGAAATCAGTATCAGGTTGTTCAACATTTAGTAAATAAGGATATAAGGAAATAAGGAAAGTGACCCGCAGGGAGGTGTAGTTTTTCTTTTCATTGAAAGGGGGCGATGTGGGATTGATTATTAGTAGTGCTGAAACAGCAGAACTTGGGAGGTTAAAATCGGTTTATTCAACCTGCTGTCTGACTTTATTAATAACCTGTTGAACGAATTGCTACAATATTTATACTAAAATCAAACGGGGTCCATTAAAATAATTCATACATATGTTGAGAATAAAAGTAGCATTAACTGGGTAGCTACTAGGTAGTCTATTGCTAAATAAAAAAAACAACAAAATATACTTTATTTCATCTTAATAATATAATCTCTTTACCCGCATGAGTCAGGGTGAAACAAGTTCAAACCACATAACTGGTTTGAAAGAAATCGATTATTAATAAAATAAAAGAAAAATGACTAAACTGAGGTAAATACTTCTATACTGAATCAGCAAATCAGCAGGATGTTTTTTCTTTCACCATGTTTCCTTGGGAGGTGTACACGTTGACTCCTTTATATGCAATTAATTTCACAGTAGTTGAATTATATGGCCTTTATAATTTGAACTAGATACAATGGTGTATCACGAAGGGCAGAATATTCATCAGTCTATAAACATAATTTAAGCTGTTAATAGGATTAAATGTATTTTACTAATGATGCAGCGCAGTACTTTTCGTATATCTCAACACTCATAAGCATATGATGTCTTTAAACAGAGCATTAATATAGGCTACTAAACTAACAGTCTGTTGATTGATGCCTTAAATGTGCACATTGTGTGTTTGTTTGCGTGTGTGTTTTGTTCAGTTTTTTGCTCATAACAAAAAAAAGAATTAATAAACAGAAATGAATGAGGTGGATAAAAATGTGGCCTGGAGGACTGTACTGAGTCCTTCATAGAAACTTGGCAGAGTTCACTGTGTATCTACACACCAAGGCCTCTGGGTTGATGTCCGTTAAAAATGACAAATCAGTGTGTGTACAAATCATGACAAAATCCAAGCTAGTTTTTTTTGTCAGGTGTCACACCTGGCCTTTTGTCTGCTGGTGGATCCAGTCTGTGAACTTGATGACCTGTGTGTAAACCCCAGGTCGGTTTTGCCGTGCGCATCCCTCTCCCCAGCTCACGATGCCAGCCAGAAACCACCTCCGACCCCTCTCGAGACACACCAGAGGCCCTCCAGAATCTCCCTGCATAGAGACACATGTTAACACACATGAAAAAGCTGATAAATATGCAGAATGTACACTATCTCTCTCTCTCTCTCTCTCTCTCTCTCTCTCTTTTCTCACAGACACACATACACACTCACTTGACATGCATCGACTCCCCCCTGTATGCTCCCTGCGCATATCATTCTGGGTGTGACAGCATCGTCGTACATCTTGTTGCATGTTTTGTGGTTGATAATGCTTACTGTGGCTTCCTGCAGTAGGGTGGCCAGCTCACCTAAAACAATGAATCATTACAGAAAGACAACTTGTACTTAATGAGAACAAGAAGGCAGAGCTAAAACTGTTATCTTAAACCAACAAAGTGTTGAAAACCTCAAAACTTTACCTTCTTCAGTAAGGACTCCCCAACCAGTGACAAAGCAGTTGGTGCCAGAGGTAAAGGCATGCGATGGGGCTGGAACACACACCGGCTGTACCAAATCATTAAAGAAGACAGGGGCACTGAGTTCCAAGAGGGCGATATCATAGTCGGAGGTGAACTGATCGTACTGGGCATGCTGGACTATACGGCGGATCTGGCGTGTGGCAGCTGCGTTGCTGGCCGAGTTCATGACACGCATCCCCATGTACGCTCTCCAGGCTCTCGCATCTGAGTATCTGTGCAAATTCACAAATTCATGTGATAGTGTTCAAAATTTGCTACTCTTTTACAGGTCTATACTGAGAATCAAAGTTTCCTCACTTGATGGCATCCGAGTCTTGGAAGCAGTGAGCGGCAGAGAGGAGCCAACGGCTGCCCACCAGCGACGCCCCACACACATGACCATAGCGTTCTATCTGCAGGCTCACCTGCCAGGGCCATGAACCTGCTTGGGCATCCATACCTCCCACGATCTTTGTCCGTTTCCTTGGTCGAGTGCCACACCCTGCTCCAGTATGAATAGTACACAGCCTGAATTCAGCATAGGTATGGTTCATTTTATTTTACTATTATTTTACAAAACAAATAGTCTGTTTAGTTAGAGCAAATGATATGAAAGGTATTATAAAGGCCAATCAACTCATCCTGCAGACAGTAAAAAGTTGACCTACTTATGTGTACATGCTTGTTGCACACGATGGGAGTCTTACATAGGGCTAGGTAGATATACTGCTAATGCTGGTGAGCTAGTTGCACTAGAACAGCAAAGAAAGGGCAGCCAAAGTAGCCATGTTGTTGATTATGGTAATAACATAAGGTCATTGGATATGACAACAATGCGCTATACTTCTCCTGCAACTCTCTCTCAGGTGAACTCCCCCTCTGATTGTAGTCATGCAGTGCATGTTCATGTGTTTTAGAGGATGGCTTTGGAGAGAGGAGGGGGTGGGATTTGGATGGGAATCAAGCTTATTCTTGCTGGTTTCTCCAACATTACCTACCCTAGACTTAACGGTCAAATATGACATTATAAACCGAAGAGTATGGAACATTTAGTATTTTGGCAGTTTAAAGATTAAAAGAAATTGAATGACTGTATTGCTAGAGCACATTTATTACACATATAATTGAACAGTTATTTAAGGTCACACCATCCTCTTAGATAGACTTCCGGACTCTCTAAAGGAACAAATAGCTACAGCACTCTGTGAGTGTGGATGTTATTAGCTGGTTGCTTACCACAGCGCATCTCATCAGAACCGTCCTTGCAGTCTCTAATGCCATCACACTCAGGGTTCATCTTCGAAACACACTTGCCATTCGCACATTTATAGGATGTCGGTGAACAACCTTTATCTACACATGCAAAACAAACGCAAGGCTTGGATTAATACTGGATGAATTCATATTCATAGACAAAACATTGAACTGAAAAATAATAATAAGATCCAGTCATATCTGGAATCATACTTAAAGGAAAGGCTGAGTGAAAAATCATACATACTTTTTAGGCCAATCTGAAAAATCAGCAACTTTTTATGGAATTCTGCTTGTTATCTTATTAATTCTTATTAATTCTTATTAATTCTTATTAATTCTTTTTATCTGTGTGCTTGTTCTTTTGGACATTTGCAAAAATAAAATTAAAAAGTAACAAAATTGTGATCCATTTTCACACATTATCTTTCCTTTTAAAATGTCTTATAAAAATTACTATAATATATGTTAAATATAAATACAAAATATAAAAATTTTATAAATCTTAATGCAAATGTTTAATTTAATTGTTTGATATAAATGTTCTATATAAATATAAATGGGTGAGAAACTCAGCCATCCGGGAGGAGCTTGGAGTAGAACTGCTGCACCTCCGAATTGAGAGGGGCAGTAGAGTTTTAAAATCTTTAAATAAGTTAATGTTATGAAAGTATATAGAAGTAGAGAAATAGGTGCACCGTGCATGATTGGAGCCCATAGCTCACATTAAACATCCCATAAAATTTGGCATGTGTTTCGAAGGCAGATACCGTATGCCCCTAGGATTATCAGGAGAGGAGAATCAGTAGCTAGTATGGGGTCACCCATACTATCTTTCCTTCACTGTGTAAAAATAATACTGGGCAGAACTCACAAGCTCTTGTGCAGTTGAGCTCATCACTGCGGTCTCTGCAGTCTATGATTCCATCACACACAGAAGACTTGGGGAGACAGATTTTGTTGGAGCACGTGTGGTAACATTTACCTGCTGAGAACAGAACAGTTTCTGAGCAGAAACATGAATACATCCGCAAAGGAAAATCAGGTATTACACCTGTGTCTGCTACTCTCTTAACTGATTTTACCAGAATAATGGAAACAAGAGGGTTACATTACCACAGTTTGTTTCCTCACTGCTGTCTCCACAAGCTTGCAGGTTACACTGGCTCCCATGTGGTCTGCACAGCCCACTCCCACAATACACCTCTCCCGGTTTACACATCGCTGTCAAGAGAGCAAAATGTGAGCGATGGAGTGATATCACTTTTTTTTAAACCCACTGATTGACTCAGAATGTTATTTAAAGTGTCAACATGGAAAAGATTCTTACACTTGACTGTCTGTTTACCTCAATAACTAAAAAGAAATGAAAGAAAACTGAAAGCAGTCGTAAAGCCCTACAGGTGGGATGTACTGGGGTGGTAGCACCCTTCTCTGTGACATCCTTAATGACTGCTTCTATAGGGTAACATGGTGCCCAGTGGTTAGCAATGTGGGCTCACAGCAAGAAAGTTTTGGGTTTGAAACTTACATCCAGCTGGAGCCTTTCTATGTGTAATTTGCATGTTCTCCTCAAGCATGAGTTTCCTCTGGGTAATTTGGTTTTCTCACTTTCTTTCTTAAATTATTTTGAGTAACTTTACTTACACAAACATATACAAGTTAGCATTATATATAATTGTTAATAAACATCACTGGCTATTGTTGCAACAGCAGATTTTGTAGTGGTGATATCATCATCACTGTATTGCACAGGCTTACTTACAGCACTTGGCCTCATCCCGGCCATCCACACAGTCCCTCTCTCCATCACACACTTTCCTCAGAGGAATACAGCGTCCATCTCCACAGCGGAACTGCCTCGGACACGCTGGAGTGAAACACACATGGTGTAAATACGGACAGTAAATTACATGCTCTGGTAGTCAACAAAAAAGATTGTAACAGTACACTTGACCTTTAGTGGCCCAGAAACATTACAAAGCATCCACTGCAAGACAACCATCAGTATCTAAGATGGCCACAGAACAAAGGCACTTCACAGAACAAACCACAGCCAAGTCGCTTTGCAAAATAAAGCCCAAACATTGTCATACATTCAGCAGATGCTGGGAGAACACAAAAGGATAGTGTGCTCACTGCTCTCTGGGGAGAAGGCTCTGTACACCAGGTAAAAGCCCTTGTGAGTCAGAGACTCGTCGGAGTGAAAGTGCAGTAACACAGGGGAGGAGTAGATCCTCTTCCTGCTGCTGTCTCCAATTGGATTACACAGCCTGAACACCAGGGAAAACACAAATTCAGGTACACATGCAGACATTAAAATCCACCAAACACCTAGCAACTCTACAACTAGGATCACAAAACCTTCTGATTTAAAGGCAAAGAAATATGCATCCATTGAAAGAGGGGACACTCACTTGACTCCACCGATTTCCAGCCAATCTTTCTCGCAACTGGTTGTAGTGGGCGAGTCCTGAATATCCAACATTAAAATAGTTATGGATAGCAGGTAGCTGGGCAGCGGAGCCTGAAAGAGAAACCACAAACAGCTACCTTCAAAAAAAAAAACGCATCCCCCTTCTGGCTGTGAATATGCTCTACTTTAAACCATGATCACTAACACTGAGAACATGGGAACCATCCGTGCCCTTAACTCACCCTGATCTTCCAGTTACAGTCAATGTTTGGCGGGTAGTTGGCAGGATAGTAAGGGGATACCACGGTGCCATTCCAAGCTGACAGAAAGCCTCCACAATCTGTCAATGAAGAATGACAAAAGTGGTATATAGCAGGAAGTCAGATGTTGAATAGCATCTAAAAGGGAATGCTGGGTAAACACACACCAGCTTTTGGTATGGCCTGAAAGTAAGCCTTGAAAATAGCTCCATGTCTCTGTCGACTAAACGAAAATGTGATAAGCATGACATTTCCAGATGATGTCAATTTCATCACTGGGGATGATCCAGTCACTGGCAATCCACACCACCTATCAACAAAAACATGCTTTCATACTAACTAGTACGCGACATAGGGTATACATGTGATATAGGATTAACATAGGAGTAACAAATTAATTTTATATGATGCATAAAAAAAATCATGTGTATATTCACCTGGCAATGATTTTGTTCTGAAGAGGGAGCAGGAAGTCATATGCAGAGAGTTTGTTGGCTGAACAGCTACCGGGTTTTGCCCCCTGCAGTGTGACTACATCTAACCGTACAACATGACCTGAGGGTACTCGCAGCCTCCACTGATAATACGGTTTCTTTGGGCTCACCAAACTCAGTGTTCGATTGTTGCCATATTTAGCATAGAGGTCAAAAGACATGGCTGTGAACCAAAGAAAGGACATAAGGTATTGGGATAGAAAACAGCAAAAAATACAGAACATAATCTGTTATTACCCTGAAGTCCAAGCTGCCACTTGCCACTTTGCAAATTATTGGGATTCTTTATCTTATCTGCCATGTCATCTTCATCATCGTCATCTTCACTATCTAAATTCAAGCCTGCAGGTGAAGACGTTGTACAATATCATGCATTCGTTTCAAATCTAACTTCAATACGAAGTACATAAATGAGGTCAATGCAGTTCAAAGAGTTCACCCAGGAGCCTCAGTGTGTCTTCATCCTTCGCCAGGTAATACTGCTCCTCGAGTCTGCTGTGAAGAACTTTGTTGGTGCCAGGTAGATTCCGCTGTAACCACGCAGGTTTAGATCGCTGAAGCTCCTCTGCAATGGCCACTGATGGAGCAGAGAACTTAGACCAGAAGAAAACGTTGAGCCCATTCACTCCTTCACTGTCAGCATGGAGGCATAATATTCATGCAGGTCTTTTTATGCATTCATACTGCATGTTGAAAATGTTTAGACAGGTATTATAAAACAGTTTGTATAATATATGGAATTTTTTGAGGAGTGTAAACATATGTGGCGCTCTGGGAAAACCTGTTAAATGTTAGACCAAAAGAAATTTTTTCTCCACTTTCTCATTAAATTAGTCAAGTCCCAGCTCCCACCCAAAAGACAGCTTTTCCCAATCACACAACAGCTACCAACTAGGGAGGGTGTAGGCTATCACCCGTTTCCTTCAAGGCACTTTGTACTTAAGCACTATCTGCCCACTTCCATGACTTCAAAGACACCCATGACTGGCACGGGAGAGAGAGGGAGAGAGAGGGAGAGAGGGAGAGAGGGAGAGAGAGAGAGAGAGAGAGAGAGAGAGAGAGAGAGAGAGGGAGTGAGAGAGTGAGAGAGAGAGAGAGAGAAATAAATAGACAGATAAATTTAGACCCAGTAGTGTAGCCTATGAGCAGGGGTATTGTTGGCACTGTTTGAGGTATAACTGTAATTGTGAAGTGTGCAAGAATTTTTTAATAGAGTTGGATAAAGTTCAAATCTATGCAACATGTCATGTGTACCACATTAAGGAGTCTGTTTCATGCATAGCATTTAATATAATTTACTTGCTATCTTGCAATAATCTGTAGGCTTAAACTGAATTTGAATTACAGTGAACACAGTCACCAGGTGGGCAAAAGAAAAGACAACAGAATCTTGTGAAAAACCCGACAACAAACTCAAAACAAACGTACAAGCTTGGATAAGTTGCATTGAACAGATATCATGATAAACTGGCTGTTGCTGGATGGACACTTCCTGATCCATACAGCATCGCTAAGAAAAACAGGGAAAGTCAATAAGCTAAACGGCTGAATGTAAACATTCTGCATTGAGGAGGTTTAAAATCATGGACTTTCACTAGAATTATTGTACTGTTTGGAATCACATCTTATGGGATGAATGAAATCTCTGTAGGCTTTGATCTCTGTGAAAAACTATCATTAGTAAAGTTTTTCAGGTTTTCCTCCAGAAAGCACATTAGTTAGAAAGTAGTGGCATTTACGTCTTTTACGGCTAGCTGTTTGAATTTGCTTTGCTAGTTTAATTTTCTGCTACTATCCTTTGGAAATTTGTTAAAAACTGATGCTTGAGCCTTGACCAAAACAATTTGTGCATCCTGGGACACAACAGCTAACCAGCACTGTGCTTATCATGCTAAAATTACAAGTAATATTTTTCTGTAATCCACACACAAAATGAATACAATGACTCATTGTTCTGTTTTGCCCACCTGGAGAATCTGGTTTGCTGGATCAGCAACCAGATCTTCATTCTTAATCATGGGCGGGATTATTATTAGCTTTTATTATTCTTTTTTAGGCTGCTGTTCATATTAAAAATCCTTTCAAACTGTTATGTTACTGGTATATAATGATTGTATTTTTAATTGATGATAATTCTTTTATAGTTCCTTTGTTGAGAACTTGCACTACTCAAGATACCATTCAAAAGATTGGCATTTTCCCATTAAATTTCAAATTTTCTTTAAAAACACAAACAAAGATACATCAAATAAGTTGCAGATTGAATATGAAATAAAGTCAAGACATTGACAAGGTTAAAAATAATGATTTTTACTTAAAACAATAATTTTGTAAAATAAAAATGTAACTTTCATTAAAAAAATGCAGCTATTACAGCCTTGCAGACCTTTTTCATTCTAGCTGTCAATTTGTCCAGGTCAGATAAATAAATTTCACCTCATGCTTCCTGAAGCACCTCCCACGATTTGGACTGGCTTGATGGGCACTTCTTCCATATCATACGGTCAAGCTGCTCCCACAACAGCTCAACGCGGTTGAGATCTGGTGACTGCGCTGGCCACTCCGATACTGACAGAATAACAGCTAACTGCTTCTCCTCTAAATAGTTCTTGCATAGTTTGGAGTGTTTTGGGTCATTGTCTGGTTGTAGGAGGAAAGTCCAATCAAGCACCGTCCACAGGGAATGGTGTTGCAAACAGGTATAATAGCCTTTCTTGTTCAGGATCCCGTTAACCCTGTACAAATCTCCTGTTTTTCCACCATGAAAGAACCCCCAGAACATCACATTTCCCCTGCCATGATTGACAGATGGTGTCAAACACTGCTCCAGCATCTTTTCATTTGTTCTGCACCTTACAATGGTTCTTCTTTTTGATCCGAAGATTTCAAACTTAGATTTGTCTGTCATTAGCACTTTTTTCAATCTTTCTCTGTCCAATGTCTGTGTTCGTTTGCCGATCAGTCACAGAAAGCTAAACTGTTGCCAGAAGGCAGGTACCCAGGAGTCATCTCTTCACTGTTGAAGTAGAGACTAGTGTTCTGCGGAGTCAAAAGGGTTGACCATTTGGAGTCAAAAGGGTTTTTTTTAATGATAAAGGTAATTCTAATATAAACACGACAAACTCATTCACTCATTTTCATTCAATTAAGGTCGCGGGTACTCTGGGCGAGGGCAGAGTACAGCACACCAGGCCACTGCAGGGCAGAAACACGCTGTTTGAACACACTGCTCTTGACGAAAATCAGCAATGGTTCTTTTACATGCCCCTCACCATAGACAGCGAGAGATATGGCCGGCCTTTGATAACCCAGTTAGCTACAGTTAGCTGGGGGGACAGCAATGACATCCCATTAATAGTGGGGCTTGAAACCCCACACTTGGGATCAGTATCCAACCACTGGGCCATCGCTGCCCACACGACAAACGTAGATAACACAATGTGCCATTGGAACACAGGTATGATAGATTTTGAAAATGGGCCTCTGAACACCAATGTAGATTTCTTTTTTTTTTTTAATCCAGCCATTGCACCTATAATAGTCATGCACCACACTAACAGTGTCTAGAATGTCTTTGTCATACATTTTTTTATTATAAAAAAAATATTTTAAAATATTTTCTTTCAAAGTTAAGAACATTTCAAAGTAACATCAGACTTTTGAACAGTAGGGTGTGTGTGTGCGTTTTCACCAGTAGTAGTCATTTGCAACATTAACAGTGTGTAGATTGTTTTTCTAATCAGTTAAAAGTGCATTTTTTCAAACTGTATAATATGATTAAAGCAATATACAATATGCAAATAGCCTATGAACTAAGCTCAAGCACAGGGGATGTGCTTACAAACACCTGGTGTTCTACTTTAATTCACTGAGCACAGCACGTTATTTTCAGAGCTCTAGGAATGCCGTAAACCGGATTATAGTCTATCTAACAGAAAGTATCGAGAAAGTCTGAGATAACGGGAATCAATGGGCTAAAGGCCAACACATTCTGTGAAGGTAAGTTGGCAAAATGGCAAAGCTAATCCGAGTGTTAGCTGGTAGGCGACACGCATCAGAAACACACACATTGTGTTTTACACATAGGGGAAAATGCATTACATGCATTAACCTCCAGACATGAAACCCAGCAAAATGGAAGTGTTTGCATGCATACATGAGGACACCATTAAATTTATAGCAGACAGACAGACATATTAGCAATTCAGTGCTCTGATTGGTCATTCTACTTCTAAGCTATATTTAAAATGGTGGTGACTCTTTCTGAGCTAAAGTATTTAATGATGAATGCATCAAACACATTTTTTTGGGTGGGGTGGTGGGGGTGGATTGTATTTTTGCTAAATGTGACTGCTTAACGAAACCGGAAGTGACGTCACGCTTCTCCGTGCAAGGCTATATAATCAAAATCAACTCATTGATTGTATATATTTAAGATCGTGTATACACATACACACACACACACACACACACACACACACACACACACACACACACACACACACCCTCATGTGCAAAAGTGCGAGGTCACTTACATACACTTCAACATATGTTCTTTTTTTTTAAAGAAAAGCTATTTTAAACAATAAATAATTATCAGAAAGACATTCTAGACACTGTTAGTGCGGTGCATGGCCAGTATAGGTGGAATGGCTGGATTTTTTAAAAATTACAAATTTCTACATTGATGTACAGAGACCCATTTTCAGCAACTGTTATACTCGTGTTCCAATGGCACATTGTGTTAGCTAATCCAAGTTTGTCATGTTAAAGCCTAATTTTAAAACCATTTTTCACAAATGACAACACAGATGAAAACTGTTGTTCTGATTAAAGAAGCAATAACAGCCTTTTTTTGGGATTGTTGAGTAGATAGAAAGAGAAGCCCCGTGTCCCAGTGAACAACTGAGCAAGAGGACAAGTATAACAGCATCTACGGATATGGATGCCTGACAGGTCATCAATTGGCAGCGTCATTAAATAGTAATCGCAAAACATCACTCTCAACATCAAGAGTGTAGAGGCAACCCCTGGAGTTGCAAAGAAAAACCCATATCTGAGACTGGTCAATAAAAGAAATGATTAAGCAACAGAACAGACAATGGACAGAGGAAGATTCTGGGCAAAAAGTTATTTAGATAGATGAATCTAAGTTTGTGGTGTTTGGGTCACCAAGAAAAACACTTATGAGGTGCAGAATAAAGGAAAAGATCCTAGAGGAGTGCTTAACGAAAGCTATTAAAAATGAAGGGGGAAATGTAATGGTCTGGGGGTACTTTGGTGGTGGTAAAATTGGAGATTTGTATCGGGTTAAAGGGATCAAGAACAAAGAAGGCTATGACACCATGCCATACCCTGTGGACAGTGCTTGATTGAAGCCGCTTTACTCCTACAACAGGACAATGACCCAAACGATGCAAGAACTTTTTAGAGAAGTAGTAGTCAGTTGGTATTATGTCAAAAAGGTAGTGGCAAGCACAGTCACCAGATCTCAACCCTGCTGAGCTGTTGTGGGAGTAGCCTGATCGCATGGTACTGAACGAGTGCCCATCAAGCCAGTCCAACTTGTGAGAGGTGCTTCAGGAAGCATGGGGTGAAATTTCTTAATCATACCTTGGCAAATTAACGACTAGAATGCCAAAAAAGTCTGCAAGGCTGTAATAGCTGCAAATGAGGGATTTTAGACAAAAGAAAAATTTTAAGGACAAAATTAATATTTCAAGTAAAAATTATTATTTGTAACCTTGCCGATGCCTTAACTATATTTCATCTTCATTTTGCAACTCAGCTGATGCATGTAAGTTTGTGTTTGTGAAATTTCCCAAAACTTTTGTATGGTATATTTATTTATAAAACAATAATATACACATCAAAAGGAAATGGTTATATAGTCCTTACCTGAGTCTTTAAGTCTTTAAGTGCTTTTATCTTTCAACATTATACCTGTCTTGGATCATCTACAATTGGAGTAAGGAAAAAAATCTGGGGAACTCTTACCTAAAGGCGACAATCCCTGAGCGGCGGTAGTATGGCCTCCAGGGTGATGACTCATATAACTCTGAGAACTGAAGCAGCACAACAAAGAATCATTCATTCGTTAAACATCATCCAGGGACTACAAAGGAATAATAAAATAATCAACCTGTATGGAAAAACAGCCCCTCATTTGATGTTTACAAAGAGGAAAACTCCTACCCCCTTTAAAATCATCTAGTATGGCGTCACCTTGACTTCAGAGCTACAGAAAAAGTGACATCACAGGACGAGGTGTGACATCAGTAGCCCCGGCAAAGACATGCAGTCTTGGCACAAAAGGCCCTGTTCTTGTGCGATTGGCTTTGAGCAACAAGAGCCGCGGGCAACAAGAGCGCCATTGTCTGGGGCTCAATGTCATTCTGAAGTGCAGGGTGGCGGGGGCGGGCAGTGGGTTCAGGCTACCTTTAATAAGCACAGGCACACTCTCGCACAACTTCACCACACTTGCCCATTCACTCATATTAAACAGGATTACAGGTATTACATGAGGCATTATTCAACCCAGTGAAGATAAGATGGAACACTTGAAGCTTTTTTCACTTGCATATCACTCTTTTAACCTCAACTTTTTCTTGCTGGCTCTCCATTGCTGTCCATTACTCTCTCACTTTCTCTCTCTCCTCCTTCTCTCAGTCTCTGGCCTTCTCTCTGCCCCTGAGTCTACCTTTCCTCTCCTCTCGGCCTGCATCCCTCTCAGTGCACAGACACAGTGCATCTGATTGTGCACAGAAGCGCAGAGACAATGTTTTTATTGAGGGCCTGCTCTTCTTCTCACTTGGCTTGCCTGGGTCCTGTGGTTCTCACAAACGCCATTCTTGTCCTCAGCCCTGAAAAGGCAGCGCCCCTCTGGGACATGCTCTCACCGTGCTGCCTCGCACCAGGACAGGCTCCGGTTACAGCCGGCTTTACATTTAAGAGGGCCACAGAGTAGCCGAAAGCTCGGCGGGGCCCCGCTCATAGCCTGCTTTACATCTAAAAAGGGCCATGGCAAAGAGTGCAGCATACCACAAGGGGCGCATTTCTGGCTGACTTCATGTTTGAAACGGCAAAGGGCACAGATCAGTGTAGAGTGCTCTCTGGAGGTTCGCTGCATTCCAAAGAGACCACATCAAGTCCCACAGAGGTACTGTTATATACAGTGTGTGTATGCTTACATAGGAGCTGAGGGCCTGAGACTGAACTTGGAACTGTGTAGAGGAAGGATCAGCCAACTCCGACGAGAAGCTGAAGTTGGAAAACTCCACACTTCCTCCCAAGAAGAACACTGTTGCAGACGGAGATGCTGTGGATGCAAGAAATTGAGATTAAAGCTATTTGTGCAAAACAGATGCATGCACTGATAAGGAGATCACAATCACTGCATTCCACCAATGCACAGGGATTTAACTTACGTGCAAAGAAATGGAGAGTCAGTGCTACAGCAGTGGACAGAGGGATGAGAGGGGCAGCACCCAGTGCCCACTTTCTCCATGCCCTGAAAGTGTCTCTCCTGTTCCCTGGCTGCTTGACGTCTGACCCAGCCCGAGTCTTAAAGTCTGAGGTGTTTGGAATTTGGAGTGGCTCCTTTGCTTTATTATTCTACACATAAAAGTTCAATAACATAACACTGTGTAAAGTATTCTGTTACAGAGAAATAAAAAGCAAAACTCAACATAATATTATATACAATGCAAATGTACATATTGTTTTGCAGACATTTGCTGAAGTAGCTTTTTTAAAGGTAAAACATACACACACACACACACACACACACACAGCTATTCTCCTCAGGTTTTCCTTCAGCCATGTCCTCAAATCCCATGCCAAGCCTAAAGCACCTGAAGCACATGAGGCTGAGTTTTCTGAACTGCCAGACAAGGAGAGACGCCTGTGTGTCCTAATTGCTTGAATGCTGGTGTCCCACATCATTTGTTTCTTTTTCTTCTTTTTTTACACAACCTGGACTGCAGAGAGATCTGAGTTTCTCATCTGAGAGAGTGGATATGTTATTAAGAACTGATTTAATGTCAGGAGATGGAATATTTCCAACGCATCTGACATTTTATGAATAGATTTAAAAAACAGGCATTTCTTTAATTACATCAAAAATAAAAAAATCAATCCCAGAGTATGTAAAATGAGTATTCATCAAATTGGCAATGTGAAAATAAAGCATATCAAACAGAATGTCCAAAACAGACAAATACACACAAGAGGAGTAATTATAATTTTAATTGAAACATACCTGATTAAATAAATAAATAACCAAAATATTAAAATTAAAAAAATATATATTAATTCCATACAGAATGTTTACCTATGTCTGGACTTGTACCACATATACAAACACTATAGACTTTATTCCACTTGCATAATACTTACTCATAATATTTGCTGTTTACACATTTAGCATATTTTCATTTTGGTTTAATAAAAACAATTACTCATTAATACAATCCTGCATTAATCCTGGCGATGAAACAAATATCTGACCATTCAGACCTTGGAAGTGGTGCTTTTGTTTAAAAATAAATAAATAAATAAATAAAAAACAGTGAAATTAATTAAAGTGGGTGAATTACATTCTTCAGCTAAATTTATCAAATGAAGACCCTTATAAGGATAGTAAGCTAAGATAAATGTGTCAGAGAGAGAGAGAGAGAGAGAGAGAGAGAGAGAGAGAGAGAGAAACAGAGACAGAGACAGAGAGAGAGAGATAACCAGGTGAGGTCTCCCTGTGGAATTGTGCTGAGAGTAACTGCAAGGGTCTGCTTTCCCACGGCCCTTCTCAGCAAGGTCACCACTCCATCGTCTGACATTCAGGACTGCCACATCACCTTTCAAAACCAAACTCTGACAACTATCAAGTAAGCTGCAGTCTATCTGACCGAGTAAACAAATCCGGTAAACAAATCTCTCATCAGCACTACAGAGAAATTCCATGACTGATCCTGAGTCTGGGATATTTAACCCGTGTAATTTAAATTAATTTGAAATAACTTTAAAAGGCTTAAAAATAACGATTGGGGATATTGTTAAGATTGCAATACATAAGCTTACTGTTTGCTGGTTGACTGTGTGTAGGAATGCACCCCGCTCTGCTTTCTAACACTGCACGAGCTTTCCTACCTGTACAGGTGAGTCTGCGGTTCCACAGTGTCCTAAACCGGTTATGCTGAAAACATCGCAGCTTCTGTTTTTTGGGAAAGTCCTCATTCCTGGTCCCGTGTGGTTCCCCGTCGCAGTCGATACAGCACGACGCCGGAGAAACTAAGCTGCGAGGGGGAACAAATCCGGAGCGATGCCTCGCTTTCGGTGCGCGGAGAAACCCGAGCTGAGCGGGTGCAGCGCTGCGCGCGCTCAATGCCCGCGCCCGCCCGTGCACAGGTGCTGCACGGCTCCCATAATGCAACGCGACACAAAGGCACCACTATGAACTAATGGCACACAGGTATCCGACAGCAACTTCGGACAAATTTGAGTTGATGAATAGCGTGATCAGAATCGTGGACAATATGGTTAATCATCATGAAGTGTAAAAATAATGTTTAATATTAACATTCAGAATTGATTCAGAATTTTTTCTCATTTTATTATAATATTAGAAGACAAAATTCAACTATTTATTACCTATTGACCTTTTTTTGGTTTGTTTGTATTTTTGTTTTGTTTAATATACTTATATAAAGTAGCCTGCGGTAAGCAATAGGTTTTTGTTTCCTGCAGTGTTGCAATTTTATTGGTCAGGGTTTCTTTGGTATTCCATAACAGCAACTCTAAAAACAGCTTGACCTCAAAAGGTTTTTATCCTATTAATGCACTCACTATAATAGACTACATTATCGTTTCTATTGCTCTGTCATAGGACTTGTATGATGGACTATCAACATTTTTTTAGATTAAGAAAACTGTATAATCATTAATGTAAGGAAGGGGTGGCACAGTTAGCATTATTGCTTAAGAGCAAGAAGGTTCCAGGTTCAAACCTGTCAGTCAATCAAGGTCTTTCTGTGCGGAGTTTGTGTGTTCTCCTCATACCTGTGTAGGTTTCCTCTCAAGATCCCAAGACATGCACATTAGGCCAAATCGCTATTCTAAATTCCCATAAGTGAATATTGCTCCAAAATAGATTGGTGACATGTCCAGAGTGTACCCTGCCTCCAGCACAATTTCAGGTGGGATTGGCTCCAACTTCCCTGTGACCCACAATGTATATAAAGAGAGTGGTATAGAGAATGAATGATATGGTGTATGTCTTCAGGCAAATATTTGTATCTAATTATTCTGGTTTTCGAAACATTGAGGATCTAAAATGTATTTTTGTTACTACAATGTCAGGAATTACAAACACAGAATTCTTTTAAACAAATACAGCACCATGAAGTCTTTGAGGTGATGAGAGTAAAAATTTAGGTGCTTTTATGCTTTATATTGTCTTGGTTGTATTTGTGCCCCTGAAAACAAGCCTTGCATGAATTCAACATCATGTGCTCAGAAATTATTTATTTTGTGTCTGAGACTTGGATTTTTATTCTCATGACCAGCATAATAATGCCCATGGCAGCTTACATGAGAAGAGAATACTGAACCTCCACTAAAAGACATTACCTGAAATTTTCAGATATACAGTCATTTATTTCATACGACCAGCATGTATTTCATGTATACATGTATTTCATACAAAGTGTTACAGACTTTTGAATCACACCAGATAATCACACATCGGCACACTGTCTGTTCTAATTATTTAATAATGGCTGTTATTACACTGAGGTCTGCTTGTGGATACTGAGGTTTTAACTTTAATGTTCATTGTATGGAGGTTCTGATGCTTGGCTCGGAGTGTTGGAGGTTGATCATGAGTTGTAAATGTGGCTGTTGATCCAGTTGATGAACTTGGCCACCCTGGTGTACACTCCAGGAAAGTTAGGCCTGCCACAGCCTGAGCCCCAGCTTACGATTCCTGTCAGGAACCAGCGTCCGCCTTCCAAAGCCTGACATGACAACGGACCTCCGGAGTCCCCCTGAAGTCGAAGAAGATATATAAACACACTTAGCATGCCTTTAATTGACAGGCAAGGACACTCATTTTTTAATTATTTTGATATCAGCTAGCCTATGTGTGGGAGAGTAAACAAAACACACAAGTACACACACACACACACACACATTTATATATCAAAAAACCCTTAAAATGAATTTACACATTACAGAAATTTGAGACGATGTTCACATTTTATTTGGACTAACCCGGCAAGCATCTCGCTCTCCACTGGGTACTCCTGCACATAGCATGCGGGGAGAGATAGGACCGTACGCCCTCTTACACTCACTCTGACTCAGGACATTTACTTCAGCCTTCTGAAGCACTGTGGGTAGGACCTTATCTGAGAATAACATTAAAGAAGGGCATGTTGACTATTTTCATCTACATCCTTGTTGCATGTTTTATCAATAGAATTTTTAAAACACAGCAGTAGAGGAACTGTGCATAACAGGCATATATATTAATTTTCATTAAAAAACTAACGTTATGGTCATTTACAGAAACATCAGAAATGTTTAGGGAAAAAAGGTTGTGAAATTTTTATGGAAACTGATGTGGGAAATAAATATTACGGGGTTTTTTGGTTTATGTTTTTTTTCTGCTGTCAAGCAATAGAAATGAAAGTGGTCCATTACACAAAAGTTGTGAGGATTTTCATAAAATTTCAACAAGGGAAACTCCATTCGATTTTACAGAAAATTCAAATAAAATTCTGGATGCAGGAAATTTTTTTAAAAATAATTTTTTAACTTTGAGGGACAGGATTATTTTTTGTAAGTTTAACATTACAGCAGGCCTAGTAGGTGGTCCTGTTTCTATATTTTGCAAAAAGTAATGTGTGGATTTTCCAGAGGTGGGGCTTTGGACAGGGAATACTCTATTAAATTTCAAAAATTATCCAAATCAAATTCTAGATTGTAGATTTTTAAAAAGAATTTTTAACATTGAGAGATTGTTTTTTTACATTTTGGTTCATATGCTGGATGGCTTGGCTTGCACACCTCGAGTGTTTTGGTATAATATGTATCAGACATGGAAGGGAGGGTGGGGAGGGACTGGGGTCAAAGATACATATAACCCCATCCCAAGGACAGGGAATGGGTGAGACAGGGCACGATGTTAAGGTCTATGATCAGCCCTGAAATGAGACCTTGTACAAAATGGGTATAGAAAAGAAAGTTGTTTAGTATTAATAACATAGGAAGAAACAGCAATTGTGTCATAATATGTATGTCTGGAGGCCTTCAATAAGTGAAAATGTTTGTTCTACTACACACATAAAATTCTGAAAAACTATCAACTATCGAATTTGAATGTTTCCCTTTGAAATGTATCAAGCAATCACAGTTAAATTACTGTCATTTTCAAGAGTAAAGTTACAATAAAAAATTCCTTTTTCTTTTTTTGGTCTGTTTTACAGAAAATTCTGAAAACAACTTTGGTCAGTACGGTGGCATTGTAGTTAGTGTAGTAGTTAGTCTACTTAACAATGTCCTGGGTTTGGGCCCGTGCTTGCTGAGGTAATTTCTGTGTGGAGTTTGCATGTTCTTCCTGTGCTTGTATAACTTTCCTCTGGGTGCTCTGCTTTTCTCCCACAGTCCTAAGATATGCATATAGGATAACTGGCTGTTTCAAATTGCCTCTAGGTTTGTGTAAGTGTAAATGATTGTGTGTGTTTTGGCCCTGTGATGGATTGGCGTGCTGTTCAGGGTGTATCTGCTTTTGCACCAGATTGGCTAAGATAGGATCCAGCCTCCCAGTGGCCCTAGTAGGATCAAGTGGGCTAGCAACTGAATGTGTTAATGCAAACAATCATGTTCTAATGTGCAACTGCAGGCTAGAAAACAGAAGTTTAGCACATGGTAAAGGTGTGTGTGTGTATAGTTTGGGCATTTGATAATAGAACTGCTCTTTGCAACCTTTTTAATACAAGCAACATGTCAGCAATGTGTGTTTTTTTTTTAAATAAAGGAACAGGTGTTATATCATTGCATTTTCATAAATTGACTCTGAATACCACACATTAGGAATTGCTTTGCAGTTCTTACAAAACGGCAGGTCTGCATGCACTGTGCTCAGTGTGTGGTGATGAATTCATGAGCATCCAGGAAAGTTTTAGTGTCAGTTGATAAAAATCCATGCTTAGAAATATCTTCATCATCCAGTTGCACCTCACCCTGTTCGGAGCGGTATCCCCAGCCGGTCACCCAGCAGCGATTTTTCTCTGAGAGGGTCTGTGATGGGGCGGGCAGGCAAACTGGCTGAATAAAGGGGGCCAGGCCACTTGGCCATGCCTTTTTGAGCTGCAGCAGGGCAATGTCATAGTCAAAGTTACGAGCGTTGTAGTATTCATGCACCACGATGCGACGGATTTCTGACACATACTTAGCACTGCCCTGAGTCAACATACCCAAGTGAGCCATCCATTGCCGAGGGTCTGACAGTCTAGTAAGGTAAAAGGTTAAAGGTTATTTAAACATAAATAGCCTGATTGTACTTTTTCATATGTATAGTTCATGAACTTTATTGTTTACATCAAATGCATTTCAATGTCCTCAATTAGTGTTTAAATTCATCAGCGCACTAATATACAAACCTACTTAAAAGAAGTTTCCATGTACTAATCATCCGATTTGTGAAAATAAATGTATGTATTAGATCAAAAGCACGGAGAAACAGCTTTGTTTTGAGTCTAATTTTCAGAAAGATGTGTTAGGAGGTATGAGGAATGTGTGTTTACCTGATCTTACCTCTCTTTGCTGAAACAGTGTGCAGCAGAGATGAGCCACTCGCTGGTGATTACGGAGGCGCCACAGTACAAATATCCAGAGAAATGCAAACTGACCTGCCATGGCCACTCCCCTTCTACTGCATTGACCCCACCCACCACTCGCTCCTGCAGAGTTGTGCTGTCTATCACATGTCTCAGAGGCCTGGATTGACCACAGGCTGCAACATGAAACATGCACAATTATGGTCAAATTACAGGTTGTCTGAATAAAAAATGATGATCATGGTTTTAAGTACATCACAGTATTGGTTTGTTTCTATTTGGAAAACAATGAATTGAAAGAGACTTCAGGTTATTTAAGTGAACTGGGTAAACTGTGAAAACATAGCTTTATGCATTCTGGGGCACAACAACTGATTGCCATCATGTTAAAATAGAAAATAATATTTTACAGTAATCCACACATGAACTGAACACAATGACTCATTTGTTCCGTTTTTCCTACCTGAAAAATCTGGTTCGCTGGATCAGTTGACCAGTGATGTCACTGGTAAACGGGTCTATTTCAAAAATGTATGGGCACAAATACCAAGTCAATGACACTAACAAAAAAACCCACATCCCCCCTCCAGCCAATCAGCAACACCATGTCTTTGAACTGTGCATGAGCATAAACAACCCAATGTTGCAGAATTGGCCAGATTAGTGTGGAGTGACTTGCTCTGCATGATTTTCTGTGTTCTGTGATTGTATATGAACAAAGGATCTTTTTCAATGCACACACAGAATGGGCATCTAGTGAGGAGGCATTTGCTGAATTTTACAAAAAATGTGCTAGATTAGAATTGTTGACTGCACCTTTAAATGCAGCTAAAAAAAGAAAGAAAATCTTAGATGTATGACAATATAAAATATTA
>JBCNYG010000023.1:8934007-8945708 GCA_039654305.1 Porochilus rendahli | reverse complement strand
ACACACTCACAACAAGTTCACACACACATGCAACACGCTTACACACACAAAACATACCCTCTTTATCACACACAGACACACACTCTCATACGCACACAGCACGCTCTCACACACACACAGTACATACACACTTGCAACAAGTTCACATAAAAAATGCTCTCTCTCTTACACACATACATCTCTCTCTCTCTCACACACACACACACACACACAGCACACTCACACACACAGCTTGCTCACAAACACACAACATGCTCTCTCCTTCTCACACACACACACACACCACACACACACACACACACTCCACGCTAACACACACTATCACTCACCACTCAGCACTCTGTGTAGTTTGCGGCAGCCCACTCGGTCCAGACCTGTGGGCGTGCTCTGGGAGAAGACGCAAGGGCGTAAGCGGACAGACACGGCGCGGTATGGAGGCACACCATGAGAGGGTACAGGGGGCCGGGTGATGGGCTACAGAAAAGCAAGAGGACAACAATTTCACTTACAGAGCTTGTCATTGGTTACATTCACACAGAGTTCAGTGACAGTCCTCAAACCCTATCCACTGGATCTACTACATGTGAGAAATTACCATAGATGAGAACTTTTTACTGCTCGGAGAGAAGAACAAAAAATACCTATTGCACATTCACTCACAAGTCTTTGGGCAGTTGATTTTTTTTTAATGATTTAGAAACATTCAGTTACTGCCACTGGCCTACACACATTTCCTCGCCCAAACACATAGCCTACATGGCAGAGGATCATGCACTGACCCATTGCTTATTTATTTGTAGGCATTTCCCTTGTGGATTGTTAACTTTGGCGGCTTAATATTGACACAAAATTTTAGCTCTGATTAATATTTTCTCTTCAAGATATGATTAATGTGCTTGCAAAAAAGCTCCCACTGCGCTCAGGAAAGAGGTGAGAGAAACAGAGGACATGTTCACAAAGAGAGAATTTTCTCCATGTGTTAATTTGTTTGGAATGCCACAAGAAGATATTATCAGAACAAACCGCTTGCCAAAGCATGTCATTCTGTACCTGTTTGCACATACACTAATTTGTGATACTCTTGGAAAATTGTGTTGTTTGTTATAAAAATTAATTAACTGTCTCTGTGTTCATTCATCTATGTAGTGTTTGTAGATCACCTGCAGAACTGTCTACGGCCCATGTTTTGGTGGTGGTATTACAATCACCGGTGTTTGTGAATCCATCTATATGTTTGTCTGTGAACATAATTCTGACCACTCCTGTGCACAGATGAACACGTGGGTAATTTAAACCAGTACCCATATAGGGCCTATTGGCTACATTATCCATGCTGCGGGGTGGAGGCTCTGCACTCTTGAGTGCTCCTCTAGTTTAATTCCAGGCCCAGGCTAATTTGCCTCATTGTAAATCTAGCTCTATAGCCGTTACGTGCTAAAGATAAAGGTCATACAGACAGATTTATACTTACAAACCTGACAAATGCTTCAGCATCAAATGTAAAAAAAGTTTTAGAAAAAAAATCATCAAATTGTTTAATTAAAAGTATCTGTAAATCACTTCTCTTAAAAATTAGAAGACATTGCAGGCAATATACAGTTACAGACAACATACAGCAGTTTTGCAGTTCTAGTGACTCGATAATAAAACTAAAGCTCTGGAACAACATAAATAAACTGAACTACTTTTTAATTAGGTTTAGCTAAAATGTTGTGATTTGCATCTTATCCTTATGTTACTGTGACTGTGGAACAGCAGTGGCATTGGCATTTTTCTGTTATACTGTATAATTAAAATGCTTTTCTAAAAAAATGTCACACCTGCCATTAGACGTCCATTAGAAACGAGTCTGGAATACTGAGTTTTTCAGTACAATGAAAAGTGTTAAAATTCTTGTTCATACACAACATTATAGATAGACTACAGACAAGACAGATAGCAATCATGCTGAAAATTACTCACTCAAGTAGGGCTTGTTTTATGATGTCATTTAAAACCTCAGAAACTTTTGGATGTCTAGAAGCTTGTGGTATGAGGAAACGAGAGTCTGCCATTATGTTTTTTCTCTTTCTCACTTTTTTCTCTGGGAGGAATTTGACTCAGGCCAATACAATGCTTCTTGTATGTGTGGCCAGTGCAATCTCACAATAAACAGGACACGTGCATGACGTAACATTAGCTTGTATTTTAAAGTTTACCTTGCCAGGATTTAGTTTTTCTTGAAACCATTTGAATACAAAGTCTTATGATGAAGCTACAGTACAGTACACTGTATTTTTGGCAAAAATGTGTTTATCCGTGTGGTTACTTTATATTAAATAGACTAGATAGGTATGTTAGCTAGCAAGCTCAATTTCAAACTGTCCATTTAAAAAAAAAAAAATGAAACAATATCACACGTGATATCATGCCACTGCATTTCAATAAATGGAAATAAATCCTGAAAAAGCATGAAGAACATGCTAGTTAGCTGGTAAATTTCTTCTTTCTTTTCATCTGGTTGGCTTTTATATTAAAAGTTATAATCATCAAAGTCATAATTTGCCAAGTTTGCTGATGTTTTCGCCGACACTAACATAGTAACTATTTTAAACTAGAAAGTGTGGAGTGAAATTTCAGTGTGTTTGTAGTGCCGCTTGACCGATTAAATAAGTAAACCGGAACTACCTGTTGTTGTATGATGTAATGTGAGACACTGCTGAATTACCTTCAACAAGGAGGTTGTGTTTTACCTGTTATTTGTTAGTTAGCAGAGATACGCAAAAAGAAATACATAATTTTTTGAAAGGATTATTTAAGATGTTACATTTTGGTTCATATGGGGGATTGCTGGGCTTGGCAGAGATTTGTGCTCTCAGTGGGCTCATCTTTAATGTGATGTTTTTTGTTGTGAAAGAGATGTATACTTAATTTTAACAAAATACGTGTTAATGCTTCATAGGACAAATTACATTTCATGAATGTTTCAGGACAATAAACATACTACTAAAAAAGCAAAATCAGTAACACCCCATTTATGGTACATTTCTTTATACCTACACCAATTTTGTTGACTTGAAAACTTCCCAAATCACCAAAATGTTATCATTTTGTATTCTGTGCCACTATTTTTCATATGCTAAGGGTGGGCGGGGCTTAATACAAATTCCCAATTAAAATGCTGAGGGATAAAGTGAATAAAGGAAGACATACAGAAGGCAAATCAGGATCCTCCTTCTCATCAGGAGATGCAAACAGATCCACTCCTCCTATCACAGAGATAGGTCGCCTCCTCTTGTTGTCCAAGTGTCCATTTGTGCAGCTGTCCACTTCAATGTGCAATTCAACATGTGTCTCATCAGCATTACATTCCTCTTGGAGTTCCACTTCCTCTTTGGGGACAGTATATTTTCTGGACACAAGCTGTCCATAGTCAGAGATTGGACGGGGTTTATCTCTGTTCAGCCTTCTCTTGGGCAAGGAAGAGACAGGTATGTCACAGGAGGAAGCTGGCGAGGTTGGTGTTGTCGCCATGTGCGACTCTGCAGCACAGGTGGGTGTGACAGGAGGACTAATGAACACTGAGTCACTCCAGCTTTCATCATTTACTTTTATCAGGTCTGCAAAAGACGAATCTCTGGATGGTGTCTGGAATAAATTTTTGCACTTTTAATAAAAGGCTTAAAGAAAAACAGGACCATTTATAATTAGAGAACGTGATATGCAATTATAATTAACTCTACGGATCTCATTATTTATCTGAATGAAATGAAATAAAATAAAATAAAATGAGTAGCTTAGTAAACATTAATTAAAAATAGCAAAACATTATTTTGTGTTGCTGATGAGGAGGTAAAAGCACAGTGCATGCATGAAAGGTCTAGATGTTTGAAAAGCTGTCCTGCTGACAGTGTTCTCTTGTAATAACATCTTTCCATGAAGGCTTACCTCTAAGTTTTCACTCTCTCTCTCTGGAGTCTTCCAGGCACACTGAAACGGCACACAGCGGATCAGTACCATGGTGACAAACACACACAAACACACACACACACACACACACACACACACACACACACACACACTTCTAGACACAAACAAACAGAGCAGCTTGTGCTCTTATGGCCATTTACTTTAAATCTATTGGAAACAGGTCACTAATACCAGCTTGTCTGTGTGCGTTTGATGCATTTCTTGAACTTTGAATCCTTGGCCTGCTGTCAAGAGAGACTGCTAGGAACAGTAATTAAGCAATAGTGCAAATCATAAACTCTAAGTAATCATTAACTCTTGTCAAGAACACTACAGCTGAGCCATCTGTGTTGCACACATCCAAGTGTTTACAGGAAAAAAGTCGAAAACACAAGCCAATGCTTCAGAAATGGTCAAATTGTTCAATCAGTGCATTGGATTAACAGTTTATACAGTCCATGTCTTTGGCACTCTGAACATTCTACAAATATTTAAGATCATAATGGCATGTACAGTGGTCAAATACATGCTCTGTGCTTGACAGACTACAAACAATCCATCCATGTACTTTAATGAATGCAATCTGTCTTCGCCTCTACTGATAAACCCTGATAATAAAATGTATACCACTCAAATGAACCCACATAATCCATGTCTACATCAGTAGACCCTAATATCTGCTGTATTTCCGAGGATACTTTATGCTTTGCTTAGGACATCAGGTTTCTAAGAGAAGCATTTTTCACAGTTCACATCCCCTGAGTCTGAGGCAAATATTTGCTTTTGTATAAAATACACAGAAACATTAGAAAATCAAACTAAAACAAGCATTTATGGTCTCTTTCTAGAATCTCCCCAAATTGTGGGATGTATAATAAGCAATCATTGAATGAGGCAAAGTATGAGAATGATTCGGTTGAGAGGTTGTTATCTGCTGTTGTTTTGTCTGAAACTGTATAATTCTCTAACATACGAAAGCTGAATTCTATAATTGTTTGATTATTCATTTAAAAAATATTTTCAAAGAAGACAGTCACATTACTGTTTTTCATGTGCAATAATTATTCGACTTATCCTCTGGAAATAATTCAATAATTCAATAGTGCAATAATTCAGTTATCCCATGGCAATGATGCAATTTCGAGAATTATTTCATGACTTTCCAACAATCAGAAAATCTCTTGAATTAATAAAAATGTCTATTAGTTTATACTACAATGTATAGTAATAGCTACAATGGGGATTTAATAAACATTTTCCTGAGTGAATAATGCTTGAATCAAAATGGCTGGCAAACACTTATGGTTTATTATAGTCACTGATTCTGAAATCCAGAAACACAGTGAAATGCTGTCCCATTAATATATAAAGAAAGCTACACAGTAAGGCCTTTACATTTCTAAAGATAAAGAAGCAAACACTTTGAATGAGTTTCAAAAGGTGCAATCATGAATAATATCCAAGCACTGTAATAGTGCAGGTGTGATCATTGTCATGTTTAAAAAATGTTAAAATAGACCATAAATATATAGGTATTCTATATCAGCTTTTTTTGCTTAAGTTCTTTTGTAATATATATATATATATAATTATTCATTATTCACTGAGGTAGAGAACCAATCAGATTGCACTGTTCCCATGCAGTATATAATAATCTAAAATATTACTTCTCTGACAAAATATTTTTTAGTTTCATGTTACAATTCACGATCCATGGCCTCAGATGCTGCCGTATTGTTGAGGAATGTTTTTCAAATTTAACACAGTGATGGTATCGAACCATCTTTATATCATCTTTATCTTTATATCATGAAAGTAATCACATCAGTGGAATAATTTAAATAGTTCATTTAATACCATGCATTATAGTATCTTACCTCTAAGTTTACTTTAACACTGTCCAGTGCCTGCTCCTGTCTAGGACTGGTGTGGTGTCCGTCCTGACTAAGGTCGGTTTTCACATTTTGCTCTTCTTCCTCCATTCCACAATTTCCTGTGACAGTTTTGATGGGTGCCATTGAAATATTTGAGCATGACATTGGTGAGCTTAACGGAAGGTGGCTAGAAGATCCAGCGACAAGTTCTGTAGAGCTGGAAAACTCAGGAGACATATGATTCGAGGAATTGACAGTAATAGGTGCTACAGAGTTCGCATGCATAGCTGAGGACTGGCTATGAACATCAGCCTGTACTTTGTCTTTGTCTGACAAACAGATGTGGGTGGGTGGGGGCCTGCGTTGACGCCCACTAGCAGGAACACAGGGAGTCCTGCGGGAATAATCATCATGGAGCTGACTAAAAGCTGATAAAGGGGTTGTGGGTGTGGGGCCGGGGTCTGGCTTACGGTTAGCAGACAGATCTGTTAAACTGCCAACGAGTTTTAGCATCTTCCCCCGCACTCCTAAAGCTCCTCTACATCGACCTGCTACACATTCTTGCACATCCACAGAAGAAACACTAGCTGTTCTTTGGAAATTTGGGGTGCTAGGATCTTCCAGGCTCTGGAGTTGAGTCGAGGGTACTTTGCGTTTGAAAGGGTTCTTGAAAGCATACAAGTTGTCAGCACTTCTGCTTAATCTACTCAAGGCCTTCACATTAACATCAGTATCAAAAATTACATTGGGCCCAATAGGTTCCACAGTGCTGCAGGGTCGACTACGAGAAGCAGGTTCTTGAGTGGTAGGACTTTCTGATTGCTTTCGTCCATTGTCCAAAATGGAGATGCGCCCTGGTCCATAAGCTCTACGTATACTCCTTGAGAAGTGTGAGCTCCTTTGTAAGTTGTACCCGTCTTCATACTCATCCTCCTCATCTGAAACGCATGTACTTGGTGCAGTGGTAGACACCCCATTGCTAACCACTGACATCTCCTTCCCTTTGGTTTGACAACTCCCAACTGTTTTTTTGGTTACCAAGAAACCATTGCTCTCCTCATTGGCTAAGGACAGGTTTTTCTCTTGATTGTCTCCTATCACACCACTCCTGTTCTGGATGCCCTGGAGAACTGAAGTGCGCAACTTTTTGAAAGAACCCATGAAATGGAGACCTGGCCATGCCTGTGAAGCACTGGCCGGGCCTCGAAGTGGTGTTCGCTCAGGACCTTCTACACCACACTTTCGCTGGAAGGAAAAGATACGCTCATTCTTGGAGGGGCATGATAAATCTTGTGGCTCACCGATCACAGGGGTAGACCTCAGATGAGTGTTCACACCATTTAATCCACGTTTGTCACAGTAAGCCTCAGTATGGACTGGCCTTACTGGGGCTCCTGGATTCTTTCGCTTCTCCACCTCAAAGGAGCTGCAGATATGCCTTACTGGAGCCTCAGGGTGATGATCAAGAGAGGCCATATTTGATGGGTAAGCCAGAGACATCTTGCCTTGAGTTGAGGTCTCATCAGTGTGAGCTGTCTGCAAGAAATAAGGCCATTATTTAAAATACAGAACCTGAAGAAGGCCATTTTGTATTCTTTAGACCTACTTTCAGCATAAAGCTCAATGCAGAATGTGAAGCGTTATATATTAAGCTAATCTATTAAATAACATGCAATAATGATAAATTGCACAAGAACTACGGAGTATTACCATGATACTAAAATCATCTATTGCCAAACACAATGATGTGATACTGTGAGCAAACCAGCATTGAACTCACTGATGCCAGCATTTGATTGGATGATCATGATTTCTCTTGTTCTAATGTTTTTGTCTTATCTGTAAAATTATAATTCACCTATCAGATTTCTGATCATTGTTAGTTCTATGTCTTAAACAGGTATAAATTCGATTTCTTATAAGCAGGAGTAAAATCTGAAACAGGTTCTTTGGACTGTGGGTGTACCAGTCTATGTACAGACAGAGGATTTCCTGGTAGGTATAAATTATGAATAAAGCACCCTTTCAGGCCACCTTTAAGAGGGTAATGAATAATTTGTTTAGCTGAGTGTTTTCAAGAGTCGGTGGTTGAAGTCGACACCGTTTTTTGGAATGCTTTTGAAAGAAAGCACCGGTCTGGTAGGTGATGTCTGAGTCTATTTTGATTAAAGGTTTCTGTAAGCATGACTAAGCAACTAAAAAAAAGCTTTAATCCATTTTGATTAATTGAACAAATTGTTGAGTTTTCTTCACATTTATATGCCCAGAACCAGGCGTCCAACTGAGGGGGCAGGGGTCTGACTAAGGAGGCTGAACTAATTTACTTCCCACCTGTTGTGTCCCCTATTAGTGCAATAAAGAGGCAAACATGCTCTTAGGCTGGGTCTGTAAATTTGCTATGACCTCAATATGAAGTCAATATTAATGCTTGATGTTCAGCTCTCTCATTGGCACAAATCTTATTCAGCATTTTCCACCAAACCAATTAGCCACTTCACACACATATGAAACTGTATTTGCTAGTCTGAGCCCATGTTATAACTTGGAACCAGCGTGTTTACACCCTGCAGTTGCTTGTTATGATGAAGTAGGAGAAAGGAATTGGTATTTTAGCCTTTGTTTGCTTCTGCCTTAAAAGAATGCAATTAAAACTACTCCCAAGTCCCTCCTAGGTCTGCCAACATGAGATGAACTTTCCAGTGTATCACCACTCATTGCACTCTCTCTCTCTCTCTCTCTCTCTCTCTCTCTCTCATTTTCCTGGCTCAACACACACGTGATAAATGCAGGAGTGGATTAAGATTAATTAAGAGCTCAGAGAGAAACAACCCACCCCCAAACCACCACTCAACCACAGCCCCCAACCCCCTGCTACCAACTAGAGACAGGCTCAGATTAAACTCCCAGAGAGGAAGGCTACAAACACACATACACAAAAAGGCACAAATATATACAGAGATATATTTAGTTTTATTGGAGATAAATCAATCTTACCCCATAACCTGATATACTGCAGTAAAAGATGTATACGAAGCAACCTCGATCTAGTCTCTATTCCAGTGTCGTAATTACAAATAGAAGATGGCGCATGTTGAGACAATAAATCTCAATCCTGATTACAACCATTGTTTTACATTGAAGGTGTTCACTTCTACAGTGCTGCATGTATTTAGTACTTGTGTGACAATGAGGTTTGGATACTCAGCTATGTGAAGGTCATGACAAATAACCCACCATACCAGTTCAAGTGATCTACCCAGATGAGCAAGTCGCTCTGGCATGCCACATGACTCAGAAAAGATGCAGACTATTTCAATCTATTGCCCGTGAGCTGAACTAAAATCATACAAAGACAAAAACCGGACACTCTTGTTAAAACAATAAAGTAATTGTGATGAATGACATCATGGCGCGTGCCTGAAGTCTTGATGTCTGATTGGCAGATCTAAATGCATCACTCTTCCACGCTCTGATAAACCCTTGAGCCACCATGTACTCAGTTCTTTACTTAATCTGATTACATGGCCTTTATTTATACTAGATACTAGTACGATTCATATACATCTCGCATAGACAAGCATAAATATGTGCGTAAAGCTGAGACGAGACGTGACAGACGTTCCCAGACAAGGAAATACCTCAGTATGAACTCAGCGAAAGTCTGACGTATAGCACAAAGGCAACAACCATGCAGTGAAAGAGGGTGTAATTTATTCCTGTTTGCTGAAGGCCCCTGCATACCATGTTACGACCCGGTTCCTTTTTTTGGCAGGTGAAAAGGAAAGCGATTGTAAGAAAAGAACACGCCCTGCTGGTGGCGTGGGAAGCCTGGTAACACGACCAACTCCTCAAGCATTTGCTTACCACAAGCTGGAGTACAGTGGGTCCTTCACGCTTTCTCAGCCTTTGGCTTAGGGACTAAACCTCGATGAACAAATTCACTGACACAGTATTTATTTACTCATGGTGGAGCAAAGTACTCAAATAACTTATGTAGAAAAAGCTGGAAAGGGATGTCGTGTGCCAGGGGTAACTTTTTTCGTCTTCATTCCTGAGCTACTTGACCTGAAGCTTAAGTAAAGCTTAGAGATGCAAAAATAAGGTATAAAAGATAACTGGAACTGCTGTTACAGGAAGATAACCGCTGACGAGGTGTTGGGATGAAGCAGCATCACTCAAAACTGATTCCAATAAAAGGACGTCCCAAAGCATTTCACCTTTCAACAACCACAGTTTGCCAAGACTGAATGGTGATATAGTGATAAACATATATTTTACAATTGCTACTAAAGTTTTCCAAGTAAAAATCTGCTAAATACTTGTAATTTCACCACTTCCTGACGGATCAGTCAGCAGTTAGTGAAACTCTGAAGATACATCAAGATATGTTTCAAGGTAAAAGAGAACATATGATATCGCATTAGCCATCGCAAGTAACATCCTACAGCTACCAGTACCTGAAACAAAATTATGAGGATAAATGGCTGCTGTATGAATATTTTGATTAGCTATTTTAAACTAGCTTCCCTATCTAAGCACTGCTATTTTAGAGGCTTATTACAGGGTTTGTTAATTCTGCTTACTTGTTTATATATGAACTACTTTTCTTATAATGTTACCTCCACCAAAAATACATTTTTGGCAGAGTTATTGCAATCAGTGTTTGTTTTTTTGTTTGTCAGTTTGACTGTGGACAAAATCTTAACCACACCCATGCAAGGATTTGCACCAAACTTGATAGGAACACTACCCTACCTGAGACCCAGTGATGGTTGGATTTTGAAATAACAAAGGTGGAAGTCAGAGCACGGTCACACTGTTTTGGAGATAGAGCGCTTATAACTTCAAAACAAATGCCCCTAGGACATGCTGTTACTATGGAAAATTAACAGGAAACCATGCGTGGACTTTTAAATGAGATATTTAACTTTGACCTTGAAAGGTCAAACCCCAGCCATCTCATAAATCCTTCAAACAATATATTTTTTTCCGATAATCTGGCCACTTCCATGTACTACAGAACACATTGTTAGCGCAGCACATGGATAACTAAAACCACTACCCATATAGAGCCTCTACTACACAATGCACACCTCTATTCTCAGTGTGATGTACATAATTACTGCTAAATTGATTAATGAAATAAGTACTTTATGCCATAAAGAAATTTATGACCTGTACGCTTATGATTTGGTACTTAACACTTGGTGTATAGTACTTAAATTTTGTACGTTACAGTTTGTTATACCAAGTAAAAGAAATTAACACATCTGTTGATACTCCTGTTGATACCTTTTATTCATATGAAGACGGCTGCTACATGGTCAGTGGACTTCACAGTCATCTACATCCCTCCCAGAGGATAATTAATAAAATCTGTGAGGTTAAAATTGCTTGAATGTTAACCACACAGCTTTTATTAATCCCAATATACTTTCACAGGTTGGTCATGTGGTGATACATAATGTGATGATTGTAATGCTCAAAAACAAGTTTTTTTAACATTCCAAATTTGGAGTTATTAGTGTGTTTTAATTCCCTTTGTTGGTTTGTCACTGTTTAAGTCTGCTACATACAGTAAAGAAACCTTTGTTAAGCTACATAAAGATTATGTTGAAAGCCTTAGTATCAAATAACTAAGTTATAACTAAGTATCAAATAACTAAGTTTTGTGTTTTTTACAGGCTGAAAGAAAAATAGAATATATCTCTTGTGTACATTTTCTTTGACATATTTAATCTGTGGGTGGCACGGTGGCGTAGTGGTTAGCACGTCCGCCTCACAGCAAGAAGGTCCTGGGTTCGGTCCCAGCTCGGGCGTTTCTGTGTGGAGTTTGCATGTTCTCCCCGTGCTTGCGTGGGTTTCCTCCGGGTACTCCG
>JBCNYG010000023.1:8854241-8870310 GCA_039654305.1 Porochilus rendahli | reverse complement strand
CCAGTGCAGCTAACTGGGATATCAAAGGCCAGCCATGTCTCTCACTGTCTGTGGTGAATGAACCATTGCTGCCTTTGTAAAGAGCAGGCCATTGAGTTGCCGTCAGTGTGTTTCTGCCCTGCGATGGCCTGGCAAATTGTCCAGGATGTACTCTGCCCTCACCCGGAGTTGGCTGAGATGGGCGCCAGCCTCCCCATGAACCAATTAAGGATTAAGCGGTACAGAAAATCAACAGTTAACTACTCCACACTATACTATACTACAATAAAATATAATATAGTATTATTCACTGAAAGCGAGGTGGTTGCTGCTACCAGTGAGCTTCAGGTGAATAATTATTTTGGTATATATATTACACAGGAACTTAACAGAAAAACTAATTTTTAAAAAAGTTAAAATAAATAAATTTTTATTGTTTGTTTGTTTTTATTTTGTTTGTTTGTTTGTTTGTTTTCACTTTTCAGAGAGGTACATGAGCAGATACATGAGTGCATGCGAGCTGTGTAATGTACATCATCTTTAAGTGTTAAAATGTTCTTTTTGCTCGCTCATTTACCAAACTGCTTAATAATATTAGGGTCATGGCGAGGATGGAGCCTATCTCAGCTAACACTGGGCAGAGGCAGGGTACACCCTGAATAGCCCACCAGACCACTGCAGACCATCCATACCTCGGGGCAATTTGGAACAGCCAAGTAGACTAATGTGCCTGTCTTTGGACTGTGTGCAGAAACCAATTCAAAAGAAGGCAACCTCTTCTCCGAAACACCCTAACTGAGCTTGAGATTCACACCCAAGACCTTCTTGCTGCGAGGCAGATGCCACCATGCTACAGTGCCGCTTTAAAAGTTGTAGTATACAGTTTTGTATTTTTGGTTACTATTTCTAATTTTCTCAGTCAGGAATACCATATTTAACTCCCTGAACCTCACAGCTCTAGAGAGCAGATGTATTCAGTGAACTGCACTGAAATCAGTAGGCTGGGTTTTCTTATTTGATTATCTGGTACTTTGATTAGTGTAATAAGATGATCAGTGGTGTGCAGGGTTGAAACAGTTCCATGTATATAATAAGGATCCCGTTGGAAGCCCGGGATACAGATGTCTGAATTTATATGATCAGACGTTCTCAGAATTAAATATGTTTACACTAATCTGGTTTCCAGCTTCGAGGCCTGTGTCTTTGGCTCTGCCATCCAGAACAACCAGCAATCCAGCTAACTCGCTGAAGAAGAGCTCCAACTCCACACTGCCCTCTTCCACATCCTTGAAGAATTACAGCCCTCTGCCAGCCAAAAGGTACAGTACATGGCCATGGCAGTTCCATTTGAAACAGACTCATTCTTAGGTTACAAAATTTTGTTCCATCTTTTTAAGTGAGAGAAATAATTAATTCTTCATTATATCTGGTTTAGAAGCCCAGCACGTCCTGCAAAAGACAGTCCAAATGGTTCTGCAAGTCGACGCACTGCTCCAACCAGTTCCACCACAACGCCCTGTAAAAAGCTTCAAGAGAGGTCAGACTCGTCAAGATAATACAGCCAATTAGCCAAATTCTGTATTGACCCTGAATAACAGTACCGTATGACATGGAATTGTTTGTTCCTTCAGCAACAAATCGAAGGAGCCCACCACACGTGCTGAAGGTAAGAATCCTGAGTCGATTTTCCGTAAGACAGTGTTCAATACAGTAAAGTAGAGCTAAATATGTGGTATGAGGAAAAGAATGACTACAATTTCATCCCTACAGACCTGTAAACATGCTTGTAGGGACGATATTGTAGTCATTCTTTTCCTCATACCATATATATATATATATATACACACACACATACACATATATATATTCTTCAAACTTATAAAATTGGAGAAAATACAACAAGCACACGGCACCAATCTGGTGGAATGGCTGATGATATGGTTGTGTAGAAAAAAACATTGTATCATGCTTGTAGTTCTATTTCTAATAATTTCTAACAGTTCAAATGTACCTGTTGTTGAACATGTGATCGTTGTTTCAGATATAACTGATCAGTTACATGCAGATATCATTGAGTCCAAATGAAACCCATCTCAGGCATAAATAAGCAAAGCTGCAGAAACAAACGCTTATGATGTGTAATTTAAATTCTAAATGTCATAAACACCCATATATAACTGTTCTCATAAGCTGTAAGCCATAATCATCAAAACTGTAACAAATAAAAGCTTGAAATATTTCACGTTGCATGTAATGAGTCTATATAATATATTAGATTCAACTTCATTCATTGATTAATTTTCTGAACAGCTTGATCCTAATAAGGGTCGCTGAGAGGCTGGCGCCCATCTCAGCTGACTCTAGCCGAGGGTAGAGTACACTCTGGACAGCTCACCAGGTAAGAAACGCAGGGCAGAAACACACTGAAAGCAACCCAATGGCCTACTCTTTATGAATGACAATGGCAATGCTTCTACATGCCTCTCACCACAGACAGTGAGACATGGCAGGCCTTTGATAACCCAGTTAAGCTGCACTTTGGGGGACAGCAGTGACATCTCAGTGATAGTGGGGCTTGAACCACTGACCTTTGGATCAATAAGCCTGCACCTTAACCACTCCAATAAAGATACACGTCCAATAAAGAACAACAACAACAAAATATTGCACAGAAAGCTTTATAAAGGGAACATGTAGAGGTTTGGTGAATTTGGTGTTATAAAGATGAACGTGTTAGGATTGAGATAATAATCCTGAAAAAATCCTGGTCAGTTTAAATGAGTAAGTAAATGTTTATAAAATCACATTAAATAATTTTTGTATCATATTTGTATATACATATATACAGACACACAACATATATACAGACATCCACACACACACACACACACACACACACACACACACACACAAGTGTTTTTCTGTATAGGTGTTGTATAAATATATATAGACATTTGTAATTTTTCTTACTGAGACTTTTATCTTTATCTTATCTTTTTCTTTACTTGGTATGAAGCAACAATTACCTGTGGGATAAACAAAGTATTCTGATTTTATATATGCAGTGAATTAAAAGTACTGTTTAGTTGCCTATGTAAATTCAATGTACATGTCATGTAAAACTGAGCTGAATAAATCATCATCATCATCATATTTTTGAGCTTCCGGGTACTTGGTGCGTCACAAGCCTAGCAACCATCACTAAAGTGAAGCCACAGCTTGCAACGCTATAATTAAGGTGAATAAAGTGTGTATTTATCTGCCATGCCAGATCAGTGGACGTTATCTCAGATAAAGCGCAACAGAAACATAAAATAAAAATTATAATAAGGAAAATATGACACAAGTACAGCAACAATGTTGCAATGCTTAATTTAATGAGTTTGATTTTTTACCTTTGACAACATCACCAAAAGACTTGAGATAAACACATCATACAAAATAAACCCATATAATATAAATACAGTGGCCATAAAGTGTGATTTTAACAAAGGTTTGGTAAAAACATACAACACTTGCAAATGAATTCATGTTTCGAGTTATGTACTCAGATCTCTAGCAATATCTATGATTTGTTCACTTTGCAGATATTTTAATTCAAATATCTTTTTGTTGAAATGACAGACATTTAAAACATGTCCTGACTGATCATCTACATTAAGGGTAAAGGTGGAAATGGTCCTTAAATACTCACTTACATACATTAAATTATGACTTAATACTGATTCACTTTAATATTATTAATAACAGCCATAAAATATTATTAATATATACACAGAAATAAATTAAGCAGTATGAAGTCTTTCGGCTATTTATGAACTTTTCCTTCCCTAAATCTTCTTAGTGGATTCATTTCTGGATAGAGAAACAGAAGCAGAGATTATACAAACCAGGCACAGATCATAATTACATTTATTAAACTAATAATAACAATAACAAAAACATCAACAATGATGATGGATGAGGATGAGTAGCACAATGGTTGCTATATTTGCAATAAATAATAATGGCAACAATAATAAACATTGCAGAATGTCGTGATTTTTGTGCTCACCTCATTCCCCGGTGATTTTCTTTTCCATACGTCCTCCAAAATCAGGCGCGTCTGTACAGCCAGTCTGGATATCTGCTCTGTAGCCTCCTAAAAAAAGCAATGAACTTTATAAAAGAGACCACATTTGAACAATCCTTCAACACGGAAAGTTTAAGTTTTCTTGAAATCATGAATGTTCTCGCTTTCACTGTGTGCCTCCTGTTTGTTTTGGAAAGAAAGTTTCCCTGTTCAGATACATCTCAAGGTCGTTGCTTTAGGGGTCTCTATACAAGAAGCAATTACAGAACCCTTAAGGTTGACAGATGAAAGTTTTTTCGTAACCCAAAATGATATGGAAGGTATTTGGTTTTTCATCTTAGATTTGGTCATGGTATATGTTTAATCCATTTATAGTTCCATTTATTCTGCCGTGGGGTCTGTGAAAGGTCCGTTTCTGATATTATGTATATCTTATAAAGCAGATATCAACGTTCATTTCTTTATTAGCCTGTTTTTGTTATGCAACTGAGAAACCATTAAAAACTGTAAAGTTGTCCGTCATGAATGTGTGAGATGTGTGAGACGTGCCTTGGCCAGAGACGCAGCACGCTGTGGGTAGAACATGGAGGCACTCAGAGTCATCAGTCCAGTGGGGAAGAGAAGACGTTTTACCCTGCCACCTTAAACCAAAAGAGAGGGAAAACACACAGCACAGAAATTTAAATACCACCTCATGCAGGGCCATCTTTGGGATAAGTTCAATAAAAATACAAATTAATTACAATATTACAGCACCACCTTGAGATCAATATGTGTCATTTTACATGCTTGAGTAAGCAGAGAAATTCCCAACCCACCCTCCAAATTTAGTGTGTGTAATAAATATTAATAATAATAAGAAGAAGAAAGGACAACAAAAGCAATAAAGTTTCTGCAGCGTCTCTGCTGGAGCCATAAAATGAAAGAACACAACGTCTTATCCTAATTTCTCCCAAACCTTTGGCGAGATAAAGTCCAAGGATGGCAGAAAAACCCACAGCGCCGACACTTGGGTAGAACTCAGACGAAGGATTCATCAGAAACGCATAAATGTCTGAAACAGTACACCAGAAATACAGGGTAAAAACACTGCACGCAGGAAACATATTTATAAATAAAGTCTCAGTCTTTACGCCCTGATTAAACCTTCTCACCTCTCACAGCCTGCACAGATGTGTTAACACCCGGCTTGACGGTCTTATAATATTCCTAAAAGATGTAAAGGGTGTATTATATAAGTTGCAAATAAGCAATATTTCCAAGTCGGAAACAGAAGATAAAATACCTCGACTTTATCCAGGGCGTATGATGTCTTTTCCTAGAAAGAGGAAAAAATACTTGCATGAAATAACGCTTGGAAACACTGCACACATTCATTCTGACAATCATGCCTAGAAACAATATTTATATTTTAGAATTCTTGATTTTGACTTTAGTTCATGCAGTTCACAATATGTCTAGTAGGTGTCAAGACTAATATGATTTTAATGGCAATAAATAAGCCAAGTGGGTTTTGGGTACACAGTCCAAAAAAATGCATAATAGGCTAACTGGCTGTTCCAAATTGCCACTAGGTGTGAGTGTGAATGGTTGTATGTGTGTTGGCCCTGTGATGGCCTGGTGAGCTATCCAAGGTGTACCCCGCCCTCGCCCAGTCAGCTGAGATGGGTGCCTGTCACCCGTGACCATAATGAAGATTAAAAGACTTAGAAAATGAATGAATGAATAAATAAGTGAAATTATTTATTTAAAAATGCTTCCGCATTTCTCTTTTAAGATTCTGGATGCAAAATTAACACAGTATATAAAATAAGACATGTAAAATGTTAACAATTAAAAGGAAATGACACCCTTGGGGACTGGAATAGTAATCCCAACTTTATTTTTTAAGTACTTATTTTAATAATTTCCCCCCTATTTTATTTAACATATTCCTACAGCAGATCATTGTTTTATTCCTTGTTTCATCAAGGGTGGAACTTTCTTCTTTTCTTCAGTCCACAACTTTATTTCATGCTTACATAAGTGTCAACACCATCATATCTCATGTACCACTATCTAACTGGCCAAACAGCCTTTGCAATAACTTGCTCTTTACAGCTGCTTCAAAGAGTTGCATTGCATTCTAATACTTTAAGCTTAGTGTCTTCACGCTCGTCTACAGTGGATTTCTCACATGCATTATGACATCTGTAGAAAATGTTAATCTATTCAATAGTGGCGATTAACACTCATGCAACTGTCATAAATGCACAAGCTTGATTTGGTTGTTGAATCCATTTCACGTGCCCACACAGACAGCCCAATAAATGAGAAGAATACTGGAAATATTGCACGTGTGCCGCTGGCGTTGGCGCCAAATTCACTTGTAGTTGTTTGGTCAATGCTTTTTCTTTTTGAGGAGAAGAGTTTTCGAATACCAATGAAGTAATGTGGCTGTTTCATTCATTCATTCATTCATTCATTTACTGAACCACTTATTCTTAATTAGGGTCACGGGAGGTGCCCATCTAAGCCGACTCTGGGCGAGGGCAAAGTACACTCTGGACAGTTCGCCAGGCCATCGCGGGGTAGAAACACACTGACAGTGAGAGACATGGCCGGCATTACCCAGTTGGCCGCACTGGGGGACAGCAGTGACAACCCGCTGATAGTGGGGCTTGAACCCCCGACCTTGGGATCATTAATCCAGCACCCTACCACCAGGCCAATGTGACTGTTTCTTTACTGAAAATAAATGGAAACATTTCCAAAGCTCCGCTTTAAGGCACTGCCTAAACATTTATATTACTTCCTGTGACGGCATTTTTACTTAACTTTAGTGGTCCCTCATACCTGACACCATGCTGAGTATGGCTCGGCTGATTTCCTCACTGCTGCTACGCTCTGCTCCACATGGCCTACTTCTGGCTTCACACTGTGTACTGGAATGTCTGGAGTGGTGTACAGAGAGAGCTGAAACACACACACACACACACACACACACACACACACACACACACAAAGATTTAATTTTCAATCCTCAAATCTGGAGCACTGATGACTTATATTTATGATTAGAATGTACTGCACAAAATAAAAGCACAGACCTCATCTGTAATCAATGAGGAATCACTTTCTTCATTCTCGCTGGCAGCAAAAACCTGTGCGGACATGAGATACACAGATCCGGGCAATGCCGCCTGCAAAACCAAAATCAAACAAAATGTCACTTCAACTTTTTTATTTCAACTGATTCTCCATCTTACCTTTAAACTTTATTATTTCCATAAAATTAAAAAATATTAATTTAATTTAATTTTAAATAAATAGAAATATATGAAGCTACACTATTATTGTTGTTATTATAATACTGTGGTAAATACAATTGGTTTGTTTTTATTCCAACAATGCTAACTTCCTTCTCATCACTTTTTTGTTGCAAATAATTTAAAATAATGAATTAACTTCACATTACGCTGTTTATGAGTAAATACTATGTTTATGTTTACTGTTTATGATAATACTAATATAAGCCTATTTATCAGTCTGTGTTTTGTTTTTCTGGAGGCTCTTCTGCCTCCCTGATCACAATGTTAGCATGTAGCTAGCATCCACTTAGCTAGCGCTTAGCACGTTTAACTAACAGCCGGTTCTGCACCATAACAGTTTAGTCCTGACCTGATAACACTTTTTATAACACGTGACAAACTTCCTACACATTATTCGGGTTATTTATTTCACCTTCAGTAATTTTCGGCTTCTCAACATTCCCACTGAAACGGACCCTTTGCTACGGCAGCCCTACGGAGACATTTCCTCTGAAATAATTTGGAAACACGTTTCCAAAATAAATAAGTGTTTTTGCGCCACCTTGTGCATTATGTTCTACCTTCCTTCTGTATATTTGTTTATTAGACCCCACTAAAAGCAAAATCACACCAATAAGGCTGTAAGAATAAATTCAAACTTATAGAGTCTCAAGGAAGCCAAATGTTTTGAGAATTGTTTTATTACAATACACAAAATAAAGGTCACAGGAGGATGCAGGATGCTAATCAATAAGGATGGTGTTATGAAAAGTAATGAACAGCTTTTAATTTCAGTGTATTGTTATGTATTTCTCAGCCATTTTGTCTTTGATTATTTACTTTCTATAGAAAAGCATGTATAGTAGTAACACCGTGGAATATCTCTGTAATATGTACTTAGCATAAATTTAGTTTCTTATTACAATGTCACTGTTTGGTTATGAAAGGGGAATTAAACCCAAACTTAATCAAATCTTGATTAAGCAGTCAGCAGTTTATGTCTGTACCAATTAACTGAACCTTTCATGTAAAAACAAACAAACAAACAAACAAACAAAAAAGAGTAGTAAATCCACACACAGGGATATGCCACTGTACAGTGAAAAGTGGGGCATGTGTGACGTTGAAGAAACGGTAAATGCAACCGTGTTGTGCATTAAATGCACTGAGGCATATACCATGCATTCATGTAAACAAGCAGACTCTTGTCTGATGTCTGTAAATGTAATATAGTATTAACTGCAAATGTACCTGGATTTATTTTATTCAGAATTTCACGAGTTTATATCCGATTTGTTAATATAATACCTGTACACTGTTTTTACTGCTGTCACTCGCCTTGCCTTCTTGGAACTCAAGATGTCCGCATCCTATTCACAAAAGTGAAACTGCTCACCAATCATGAAAAAATCATGTTAATAATAAATTTGATAAAAGGTTGGAGACATTGTAAATTACTGAATGTTTTAAACCATGTTATTGTTGTTTTTGCTGTAAGGTAGTAGGGCAGTCTTATTAATTCGATGTCAAGTTCATTTAATCAGATCTGTTCATACAAAATTATATATATGAAAAAGTTATCTACACATGACAGTAATAAGTGTGTTACAAAAAATATATGTTTGAGAAGCAAAGCAAAGATGTTTGAGATCAAAGCAAATTAAATCTGCATGGCAAAAAGAGTCGTTTAGGCATCTTTCCTCTTTTCCTTTATTCTCTTGCATTTTTTGACAATGCTTAACAGCAACAAGCCAGCATGCAATCTTTCTTTCATAACGAATGACTAGCTCTTTATTTGAAATAGGCTGCTGCCACCTAGTGGAAGGATAATGAATTAGGTTTCATGATAATGGTTGATGCAAAGAATGTACAATAATCATATTCTGTGAAAGCTCTTGCGGGCTACATAAAACAAGTTAGTGGTTCGGATTTGGCCGACAGGACTCGAGTTTGACACCTGTGCTATAAGGCAAAATGTTAGTGGACACTTAATCTCGCTCTCATGTGTGGTTCCACCCAAAATTAGTATTTCACTGCAGTAGCACTACAAATTTCCTTCACTGGAACAAAGAGGTCCAAATCTCTGAAAATGGTTGGTTTTTTTTTCAATCCAAAGCTGGTGTGGAAGAATTTGAGCAGTCTGCACAGAACGTGGACCTCAACCCCACTGAACACCTTTGAGGAAAAATGTAATGCCGACTGCACCCAGGTCCTCCCCACGCAACATTATTGGCCTGATCTGAGCTGAGTGCTCCTGTAGCTGAATGAAACGGAATCCAAACAGCCACACTTTAAAATTTAATGGACAGTCTTTCCAGAAAAGTGGTCATTACAAAAGCAATTAGTGATCACCTCTGCTTTTTGACACATGGCTTTTAGGGAAGAAGGGTGATGGGTGTAATGGCTAGGTGTTTACATACTTTTGGCTGCATTACTTCAGTAGATCACCTTAATAGTTTACTTGTGGGGGTACAATGTCAATATCTTTAACAGTCAGTTTGGACGTCAGCATTATCCCAAACTTGTCCTTCAGAATCTCTGTGATTTCTTCATCAGTAAGATTTTCTTTAGTGCTCTTTGCAGCAGGTCCATCATCACCGGCCAGGTGGGTGATGATTAGTTTGCGTCCCACTAGAGTGATCCTTCCATTTGGTCGTAGAAGAGAGCAGAGGGTCTTGCAGAAGAACACAGAGCTGATGGAGGTCTGATGGTACTCACACATGGCCATGAAGTCTTCTCTCTGACAAGGTTGCAGGGTGAACTTGTACAATTCTACCCACGATGCATCATCACCATTCTCTGACTGCGCTTCCATAAAAAGCAGACCTCCGTGCGCTCGAACCCGGTACACACCATGACTCTGAACCTGAGGACTGTCGGTCTCGAGGGAAAGAGGGAGCTGGAACCCGGCACCGAAGCCCACATCACAGAGCCACCTCTTCCCGTCCAGGGTCACCATCATGATCATGTGGTCAAACGGAGGTCCGTAAGCGCCGGTGAACCGATTCCTCACCTGCGCAGACAGAACCACGACTTCAAACCCGAGCTGAGATAAGAACCAGGAGAAAATGCCGTTGTTTTCGTAACAGAAACCGCCGCGTTTCTTCGAGACGATTTTGTCGTAGATCAACGGGAGCTCGAGCCGCACGCGCTCTCCAGTGTGGATAGTCAGGTCTTCAAAAGGCACCGCGAGCAAATGCCGGAGATGAACAAAGCGCAAAGTCTGCAGAGTCGGACAGGACGCGCACGACCCGGGGCAACCGATCCGCAGTAAATACTTCTCAACATCCATTCTCGTTTACACAGCAGGCTAGTAAACAAAAACAACTCACATGAAAGCTTCTCGAATCCAGCTTCAGGTCCGCGTTACTTTATTCAAGCCAGTATCAGAAGACTCAGACATTTGTTTTGCAGTCAAAATAAATAAATAAGAAAAAGCGCCTGGCATTTCCTGGTGCAAAGTTCGTGTCCAGGGCACCTCTCATTTCCTACAGCAGAAACTAAAAAGTGCACTTCTCTCTGTTCCCTACAAAGTGCTAGGGTTACTAACTCTTCACGTTCAGATAAAACTAAAAAAATTTGAATATCGTGCAAAAGTTCATTTATTTCAGTAATTCAACTTAAAAGGTGAAACTAATATATTATATAGACATATTACATGCAAAGTGAAATATTTCAAGCCTTTATCTGTTTTAATTTTGACGATTGAAAAAATTAGAATATTGTAAAAAAAGGTTCAAAATTGTAAGTTCACAGTGTCAAACTCCAATCAGCTAATTAATCCAGACCATCTGCAAAGGGTTCCTGAGCCTTTAAAAGGTCTCAGTCTGGTTCAGTAGAATTCACTATCATGGGAAAGACTGCTGACCTGATAGTTGGGCAGAAAACCATCATTGATCCCCTCCACAAGGCGAGAAAACCGCAAAAGTTAATTGCCAGTAAAGTTGAATGTTCTCAAATTGCTGTATCAAAGCACATTAATAGAAAGTTATGTGGAAGGGAAAAGTGTGGAAATAAAAGGTGCACAAGCAGCAGGGATTACCGCAGCCTGGAGAGAATTTCAGGAAAAGCAATTCATAAGTGTGGGAGATCCTGGAACTGGGCTTCAAATGTCTTATTCCTCTTGTCAAGCTGCTCCTGAACATTAACCAACAGCAGAAGCGTCTTACCTGGAAAAAAACTGGCTAAAGAAAAAGAACTGGTCTGTTGCTCAGTAGTCCAAAGTCCTCTTTTCTGATGAGAGCAAAATTTACATCTCATTTGGAAACGTAATCAACCAGCAGAGAGTGCTGTAGGACAACTCCAGAAATCTAAAACAAAAAGAAATCTGTTCCCACTACTTTTCTGAATCGCTGAATAACTTGCTTGTACCCACAAGCTTCTATTTATTTCTTTATACTCGATGAAATCAAAGCGCCTTTATGATTACATTGTTAGGTGCAGAAGTTTGCTTACCGCTTGGTGAAAAATGTACCTTTATTTTCTAATTATGTTTAAAGTGGCAGTGCACAGGTAATTGTGTGTATTGAGCTGTGTGTAATGATAGAAGAGATATATAGACAAGTAAATAATTTTAAGGTAACTGTTACAGTTTAATTTTAAACAATGAAAAGAGGTAGTTAAGTCTACAGTGCAACATTATTTTAATATGTTTAAGTTACAGTGTAAACAGTAAATAATTAATAAAACGCACACATATACTGTATATAAAATACATTGCTTGGTAAAGACTGTAGGTTTGTTGTACATTAAAATACCCCTCTGCTTCAGCGGTCTACAATTAAGGTGATAAAAAGTCCAGTAAGCGTCATTAATCACGAGTACTTGTTTGAAAGAGTTTATATGTAGGACCCCAGCCAAATCATCCACACCAAGGTTTCTCCCCACGTTGGCTCTCTGGCCCCCAATCCGAACAAAGCTGTCCCTGATGATCTTGACCTTGAGTGGAATTAAAATACAGTGAAAGTGAGAAATGCATTATACTGAAGGCTATAGTGGAAAAGAGGAAAAGAAGCAGCACTCAGATGAACACTATCTAAAAATACATTACTCCCTCAGTTCAGTTTTTTTAAAAGTCTTTTGTACTCTTTTACATTAAGGGTTCAAGACTTATTTTAAATTAAACAACAATAGAAAACTAACATATACTCACTTCAGTAACATTGTGGGGATGCCATTCCCAACACAAAGAAGTTCTTTATTCTGGAAGAAATAAAGAAATCATTTAAACAAACATATTAACATTCGTCATAAAGAATGAATAGAAGGTGTCCTATAAATAATAATAACTCACAGTAACAGAGCTGAACCATGCATTCAATTTTAATTCATAGCATATGTTACTATAATTTCACCAGCAGACCTTAAATCACTACAAAAAAGGGTGGTAGGGTGCTGGATTACTGATCCCAAGGTCGGGGGTTCAAGCCCCACTATCAACGGGTTCTCACTGCTGTCCCCCCAGTGCAGCTAACGGAATTTTCAAAGGCCAGCCATGTCTCTCACTGTCTGTGGTGAGAGGCATGTAAAAGAACCATTGCTGGTTTTCGTCGAGAGTAGGCTGCGTGTTTCTGCCCTGCGATAGCCTGGTGAGCTGTCCAGGGTGTACTTTGCCCTTGCCCAGAGTCGGCTGAGATGGGCGCCAGCCTCCCCGCGACCCTAATTAAGAATAAGCTGTTCAGAAAATGAATGAAATTTACTAAATTTACAACAATTTGTATAATAATGACAACTGACTAAATACATTTGCATTGCTTGCAATTAAAGGCCCCGCCCTCTTCTAGAGAAGGCTAATCAGAGAGGAGGAGGAGCTTATGTTCTGCATTTTGTATAAACCAGATTTAGACGATTTAGAGAAGCACTAGAGCTTTAACAACATGATTCAGATTTTAACGTTTTATCACCAGCAGTCAGGTCGAGTTTTATTATTTTATTAAGCACACTGACTTCCCTATTTGTTAGTTTTTTTAAAGAAATAACAAACTTGGTGCCGGTGATAAATTTTTTTACTTCCTCACAGATTTATTTTCACACGAGAATTAAAAAAGATGAAGAAGATGAAATGGCTGCACATGCGCTTGTACGAGTTAAAAATAGTGAAGAGGAGCTGTTGATTAATTTTCTGTAACAGCGGCTCTGACACGAGCGCAGCTGCGACATAAATCACAGGTTAATATTAATGCGTTCGCTCCACCACGCTACCGTTTCTATAGTAACGGCTTCTTCACCAGGACGTCAACAGCAGACGTGTACGCGAATAATAAATGTGTTTTAAAAGTTATCATTGTGTTGAAGTTTATTTAATGTTTATATATAATTTACGGAAGGAGTCTCCAGTGTCAAAACAGAAACAAAACAAAACAAAAATTATCTGTCACTTTTAAGTCTTATAAAATAAAGAAAAAAGAGAGAAACGAAGGGCTGTTGAGGGAACAAGTGGTTCTAGCAAGAACTTGCTTCCGGACATTCTACGCAATGTGAGCTTGAATGTGTACAACAGAACAGTTGAAAATAGCTATAAAATGTTTACTAGTGATTAACACCTTCTCACGGTTTCATTTTGTGTAATATATCACACATTTCCTTATTCAGAACACACACGCGCATACACACGTGGAATATACAACATCCCAGATGTTAGCAGGCTGACAGCGGTTCTGTAGGACAAAGCGACACACTGCTGATTACGCAGAACGCAAAAAAAGCAGAAATATCATTAACAGAGAAACAATTGGAGTTAACTGTGCAGAACTAACAGCGCCAAAGGCAAAGGGAAGGGATAACAGAGGGAGGACACACACCCACAAACAACACGCACAACACACACAAACACAACACAAGCAAACAAGTCATTAGCAAAAGGTTGTGAATCGTTTTCAAGGTCGAGTAAGAAAAAAAATCACATTTATTATTATTTCTGGCAGCATTTACTTATTTATTTCGTTATTTTTATTGTTACTGTGGAAGATTGTTCTTTCTGTGTCTGGCTCTTAGAACGTCCTCCTGTAAGGTTGAGCGTGACATCACGAATTGTCAGCAAGGCGAGGCGAGATGAGGGGAGGAGTTAAAGCATAAAGCAGAGGTTTATTTCTCTCTAAGGCAAAACGTCATGTCTGAGTGTGTGTCGGGGTCACGGCTCGGGGATAAGATACGGCACTGAGGGAGACAGAAAGGAAACAGAGACGCTGCCTCAGATTGGACTGACGCCAGAGTGCGCACACACACATACACACACACACACACACACACACACACACACACACACACACACACAGTTACACACCTGATGCCATAAAATTTATTTACATTTAATTCATCACATTAAGAACCTCAAACCACTAATTTACATCTACACTTTAAATTTACATTTACACTAACCACTATCATTGCTGTCATTACTATCACTACTATCACTATCACTACTATTACTACTATCACTACTGACATTACTATCACTACAATCACTACTATCATTACGCTCATTACTGTCTCTTCTATCACTACTAGCGCTATCATTACTACCATTACTGTCACTACTATCATTATTATCATTACGATCACTACTTTTATTATTATTACTACTATCGATACTATCATTGCAATCACTACTATTATTACTATTATTAATATCATAACTATCATTAATATCACTATCACTATTATCGTTACTATCACTACTATTATTACTACCATTACTATTATTACTTTCACCACTATCATTACTACTAGGGCTGCCAGAAAAAAATCTATTCACGTCTGAATCGCAATTCATATTTACTAGCATTCTGAATCGATCCAAATATTCAAGAATCAATCTTTAAAATCATGTTTTTTCCAACCTTACTCACAATGTGTACAGCCAGCGCCATCTTCGCTGAAGGCAAATGTTTAGGTGCACTTAGGATTTTTCGACATGACATTTGCTGTGTGCAAAATGAGCAAAAAAAAGTCAAGTATTTTGGGAACAATTCAAATCCCCGAGCCCACATCTTATACCATCACCAGGAGCTAAAAGAACCGGAGCAGCAGCACAAACAACTCCTGACCAACGTACACTCCATCACTTCACTTAACTCCCAACCAACTCTGAACCAGCAAAGCGGATCAGTACATCTACAAACCCAGTCGTCTAGTAATATAATTTGTTTCTTTCTTGTAATGGTTATCAATCAAAAATCGGTTTGAATCGAGAATTGATTCTGAATCGTATCGTCACCCCAAAAAATCGGAATCGAATTGAATCTTGAGTTGTTGTTAGATTCACATCCCTAATTACTATCACTACTATCATTACTATCAACTCTAAAAATGTTTTCATTCTGATTTTTTAAAACTGGGAAAAAGTTATCAAATTAAAGCCAGTTCAACATTTAAAAAAAAATTTGTATTATTTTTATTATTACTACAATTATTGTTATTTTCATTATTATTATGCACTTCTGTTAAAATAAAATATGCCAAATAATTTGTATTCAATCATAATATTTAATTCCACAATGTGGAATTCCACAAGTGTGTGTGTGTTTGTGTGTGTGTGTGAGTGTGTGCATGCGGTGCAGGACTGACAGTCCTCCTAAGTTGCTGCGAAAGGTGGCCATTAATCTCGGTCCGGTTTAAACAGCATATATTAATTTGTGTCATTTTTTACCACATCGAAGTGTGTGTGTGTGTGTGTGTGTGTGTGTGTGTGTGTGTGTGTGTGTGTGTGTGTGTGTGTGTGTGTGTGTGT
>JBCNYG010000023.1:8836887-8853779 GCA_039654305.1 Porochilus rendahli | reverse complement strand
GGGGACAGCAGTGACAACCCGCTGATAGTGGGGCTTGAACCCCTGACCTTGGAATCAGTAATCCAGCACCTTAACCATCAGGCCACCACTGCCCTCCCTCCCTTGAACATATTAATTTTTAATTGTGTCCATTCTTGTCACTCCCATAAAAAATCACATCATCTTCATTTATACTATTTCTAGCTCTGCCACCATATTATTGTCAGCACTACCATCTCCAAACCACACAGCATAGCTGGCCTTATGACTCAACTAGTAGACTTAGACTACTGTCTTATAAACCTTTCCCTTCATTCTTGCAGATACCCGTCTATAACAATTCACTCCATCCACTCTTCTCCTTCACCCAGCCTGCACTATCTTCTTCACTTCTCTACCACAGGCTCCATGAGCTTGAAGAGTGGACCCCAAGTATTTAAATTCATCTACCTTTCATAACCTCTACTGCTTGCAGTGGCACTCTTCCGTCACCCTCCCTCCTATTCACACGTGCACTCTGTCTTACTCCTGTTAACTTTCATTCTCTACAGTGTGTAGCTCCACCTCTCCAGACCCATCTCCACCTGTTTCCTGCTTTCACTACAGATCACATTTTTAGCATTTGGCAGATGCTCTTATCCAAAATGACTTACATTTATCATTTTTATACAACTGAGCAACTGAGGGTTAAGGGCCTTGCTCAAGGGCCCAACAATGGCAACTTGGGGGTACTGGAGCTTGAATTTCTGACCTTTGGATCAGCAATCCCTAGCCTTAACCACTAAGCACATTGACATGTGCATCCCTTTATCACCCTATCTTGTGTGGCATCTTTTTCCGCTCGATCCCTCTGCATGGCCAGTTGTAACACATCCTTTTCTCCTTTTTTGTTCAGATTCTCATACAAATATTTGCCTCTTTCTTAGCTGTTGCTACCTCTCTCTTCACCTAACAAAGCATCCCTTTGTACCCCTGTCTACTTTCTTCATCTCTCAGAATTTCTTACTTATTAATTTAGTAATTTATTGTTATTTATTTATTTTTACCAATCTCTTTCCTTTGATGCTCTCCTAAACAGACTTGTCCACCACCAAGTCCGTTTGGCCTCCTTATTCCGAACAAATGCCATCCCAAGTACCCTCCTAACTTTCTCCCTCACCGCAACTGTTGTAGCTGTGCAGTCCTCCAGCAACCCCTTGCTGCTAACAGCTGTATTACCTCCTCTCTGAATTTCTCACCGTTATCTTGCTCCTTTAGCTTCCACCATCTGTTCATTGGTTCTCTTTTCTTTTAAAAAGTCCAGGAGCGAGAGAGAGAGAGAGAGAGAGAGAGAGAGAGCCTATTTCTGCCAGTACAGAAAAATGCTTTTTGTTTCATGATAAGAAAGAGCTTCAGAAATCATGAAAAAAAATAACTTGCAATTGGCAATTAAACAATTAATCCAAGTAAAATGAGTAGAAAAATCTGACTCTGAAGGGGCATACACACAGAAAGCAATAAGTAGCAATCGAATCACTTCATGAGATAAGTGAATCAGTTAGCGAAGCACTCGATAAAGTTTATAATACATTAATGAGCTATGCTGTAAGGTTTGGAGACAGTATTGCTGACACAAAGATAGGAGGTGGAACTGGAAGTGGCAGAGATGAAGATGTTATTATTTTCCCTGAGAGTGACAATAATTAACAGAATTTAATAAGTGATTGACAATGAGATGGAGAGACATAGGGACAGAGACACAGGGACATAAAGTCCGACCCCTGTCAGAGTATTGCTAAGTGGATCCCATTACAAAGGACATCCCACAACTGGAGGCATTGCCCCTCTAGAAGCTTCTCTTTCTGAGTGCGTAAGCCATGTATCACATTGCCATGTATGGCAAACATTGTGACAGAGACACAAAGAGACAGAGAGAGACACATAGTCCAGCCCCTGGTAGAACATCCCAACATTATATTGGACATCCCACAGTAACACATTGTATTTAATAAGTAAAATATAAAAAAATCAAGACACAAAATCGATAATAGTGTCCAAATACAGTTGGCTCCACAGTAGAGGTCCTCATGTTAGCCATTTCAGCCCTATTACCACAGATTACCTGTATGATGGGCGACAGGCCCCGGCTATTTTAAAGGTGCACTGCAAGTTAACATTTCTTTCATAATCAGTACTAAAGATCTTGCTGTTACAAGAATCTCCTCGACCAACTTTGGCTTCTCCCTTCTTGATAGTCTCAGTACGGACAGGAAGGTATTCACATACAGGTGAAACTCGAAAAATCTTAATATCGTGCAAAAGCTTGATTACGAAAACCCCAAATTTAAAATCTCAGAAAATTAGAATATTGGGGTTCAGGTCAGGCGAGTTTAATGGCCAATGCAGCACAGTAATCCCATGCTCATTCAACCAGGTTTTGTTACTTTTGGCAGTGTGGGCAGCTGCTGGAAAATGAAGGCAGCATCTCCATATAGCTTGTCTGCTGAAGGAAGCATGAAGTGCTCTTAAATGTCCTGGTAAAAGGTTGCGTTGACTCTGGACTTAATAAAGCACAGTGGACCAACACCAGCTGATGACATGGCTCCCCAAATCAACACAGACTATGGAAACTGTGGACAAGAAATCAGTCTTAATCCAATGTGAATTACTGAAATAAATTAACTTTGGCACGATATTTTACATTTTTTCGAGTTTCACCTGTAATGATAGTCCACATTTCATCCCCTTTCCTTTCACTTAGTCTCTAAGTCAATCTACTTTAATGCCTTATATTCACGGGCTATCACGGGCTTATATTCACTTCCCATGGTACTCTTAGCTCAACCTGATTTACAGATCTGGTAGCGCAAGACCGCAATATTGTGTTAACGAAGCTCAATAATCACTGTCTTAGCAGGGAAGATTTGCTCCAACCGGGCAGTGGTTGTTAGTGGTGGTTAAGGTGCTGGATTACTGATCCCATGGTCCGTAGGCCCAAGGCCCAAGGTCGGGGGTTCAAGCCCCACTATCAACGGGTTCTCACTGCTGTCCCCCCAGTGCAGCTAACTGGGTTATCAAAATGCAGGCCATGTCTCTCACTGTCTGTGGTGAGAGGAGTGTAAAAGAACCATTGCTGATTTTCATCAAGAGTAGCTGCATGGCCAACAGCGTGTTTCTGCCCTGCAATGGCCTGGCGAGCTGTCCAGGGTGTCCATCTCGCCCAGAGTCGGCTGAGATGGGTGCCAGCCTCCGCGTGACCCTAAATAGGATTAAGCGTTTCAGAAAATGAATGAATGAATATATATTATGGCAAATCATTCTAATAGAATATAAATAGGTGAAGCAGGTTAAGAGCATGTGGAGAACCTGAGTGTCATACACATTTTTTTCCCAGAACACACCTGATTCAAGTCAGAAACTATGTAAATTAGCAGAGTTAGTAGAACAGGTGTGAAAAGCCACAGCCATGTGCAGAACAGACTGTAGCAACCTGAATGGTCACCCTGAAGCAGTGGTAGGGTATAAGTACATGCTGTGTTATGACTGACACACATATCTGGAATTAAAAAGATGAAGGAATAAGTCAGGGGGAATGGGAAAAGCAATTGTGTGAAATATGTTTTTTTTTGTCCCAAAAACCTTGATAGTGACAAACTCTAACTGACTCCCAATCTGAATCGCAGGTAGACCCCTGAAGCAGCATTCAAAATATCAGAGTACACCAAAAACATTACTATGAAGAAAATCTGGTCTATAAATGGAAAAAACAGTGATATGTATACTCTAACTTTTCAAACATTCTTTTGAAAGTTGAAACTTTTGGGAAGCAGGTTTTTCTACTTGGTCATTCTTCCTGTCAGGAGAAAAAAAGCTGAAATGTGATGCTTTAATGCAATCCTTTAATAGCAAGCATAAGAAAGTGTTGGCCTGGTGGAAAGGTGCTGGCTTACTGATCTGAAGGTCGGAGGTTCAAGCCCCACTATCACCAGGTTGTCACTGTATTTGTCTGTGGTGAGAGGCATGCAGTGAAAGGCATTGCTGTCATCAGCGTGTTTCTGCCCTGCGATGGCCTGTTGAGCTGTCCAGGGTGTACCCTACCCTCGCCCAGAGTCGGCTGAGATGGGTGCCAGCCTCCTTGCGACCCTAATTAGGATAAAGCATTTTAGAAAATGAATGAATGAATATATGTAACCTCTTGAGACCCGACTGTCCTCTTAGGATATTTTTCCCACACCCAAAAGTTTTTGCAATGTAAAAAAAATCAGGGATCATTAGCCTCGACAATTATTTTATGTCGCAATGTGGAATAATATAGACCTTCTGCACATGTCAAAATATGACTCTCAAGTATCAAATTTTTCAGTTTTTTGGGGGTTCGACCACTGTGGCTCTCAGCCCTTAATATACATTTGAAGTGCAAATATAATGCCGTATTCTATGTATATATTTTGACATTCCAATACAAATAGGTGTTTTTAATGAGCTATTGTATCCACATACAAAAATTAAGGGCAGGTCATCTGTTATCAGTGCTGTAGGCCAGAACTGACATACCTCAACAGAACTCGTTGTGTCTTAATAACAGGCAGAGTGAATCCCAAAGGATGCACCAGAAGGAACATGAAGGAGAAGAACGAAGAGGAATCATTGTTTGCAGGTGCAGGATGAATCTAAGTACTTGGAAGTGTGCTATGGACACGAGGTGGCCATGGTATGTACCTGCTCGGAAAGAGACGGGCATAAGTGGGAGGGGCATTCAGTTGAAATTATGGACCTTAAATATAAACCTGTTATTTAAAGCTACTGTCATAGCTGCTGTTACAGAAAACTATTTAACACTTTGTGACAGATCACCTTGATTACTGAAGTTCACAAGATTATTGAAGTATTTTAAAAAACAATGGTCTAAGAAAAACAATAATGCCACACACACACACGCACACACATGCGCACACACACACACACACACACGGGCACTTTGTTGACAATGGAAGCATACAAAAGAAGATGCATGTGTGTTATGTGGAAGCCACTTTCAGCATGCATCCTCCATCTTCTTTGGATGAGCTATTGTAAATGCCAACATTTGTTTGTCAGCATGGCTGTGACCAAAATCCTGACCACACCCAAGCACTTTTTTTTATCAAACATAGTGGGGAAACTACCTTACCTGAGTACCAGGTATGACCTCATTTTGCAACGTCATTGTCAAAGGTGATGGTGAGAATAGGATTACAAAGTTTGAAAGATCTTAGAGCGCTTATAACTTCAAGCACATGCTGGAAGACATGCCATTACTAAGTGATACTAATAGGAAACCATGTATGGACTTTCGTATGAAACAATTACGTATTATACAAAAACATACTGTAAATGAGCATTTCGTCTCATTTGCAACATTATGCATTCTGCGTGGAGGGGGCACCTTGCACTACATAAATGTGTCTCTAGATAAAAATTTTTTTTTTTCCATTTTCAGCCTCACTGGAACATTAGTGAAATTTACCAATGTAGCACTTTTAATAAATAAATTAAAATAATAATGTAGCATCTTGTATTACTTGTAAACATTGTGACACATGGCCTCACTGGTTAAGGCAATTGGTTATTGTAAACATTGTTAATAATTGCAAATGCTTTACCGGGTCTAATAACCGAAACATACAACTTTAGCTCAAACTGCTACAAAGTACTGTCACTGGAGACAATGCTGTGACTAGACAATAGACTTTAAATGAACATCTTACAGAAAACATTTGTATGTGTTTATACAAAATATTTGCTCTACAAGTCCCAGTGATGCTGTTGCTGCTGTTAATCAACATTTACCAACCAATCAGAAGGACCCAATAGCACCATGGTGCAACTGTTTGTGAAAATATCATGAACATGAATAATTACTGCATGTTAAACGAAACCTAAATTGCTGATCTGACCTTATTAATGAGGGCTAGAGAAATATTAGATCAGTCATTACTTCTACATGCCGGCTTAGTACAGGGCTCATTTTGACATTTCCATGACACAGAATCTCAAATTTGTCTGGATTTATTTAGTTCTTTTTCATGTCTGGGTCATAATATTCAAATATGAATCAAACCACTGAGATGAAAACAAGGTACAAGAATAATAAACATTTTATTCCATTATAATCGCAACTATGTTGATTACTAAAAAAAACAACATAAACATAAAAATACATTCCACGTATCATTCCTACACTTCATTTAAAAAAATAGAACATTTTTAATTAATAAGGATATATTAAGATCTTATATGTGTAAACAAATAGAAGGAATTTACCATGTTATAAAGAATATGCTATTCCAATGGTAATTTAGTACAAATAAATGGCATGGATTTTTATTGCACAGCACAGCAGCACACATCCAGCTTCAACACAGAGAATACAGAAGCGTACACTCTAAAGACACCTTCAGTTTAATCATTTAGAAGATTAAAAAAACAACCAAAAACAAAACCAGACACCAGGATCGGTGATTAAATGTAAGTGCCAAGCTCATCAATCTGATCCACACCCTACCCCTTGCAGGCTATAGATACACAATAACATACTGTGCATATATTTGCAGTGATTTTTCAGTAATAGTTCCGCCAAACCCTAACCCTCATTTTCCACTTTTATACTTGAGGCAAATAAACAAACATCACCAAAACAACATAACAACCAAAGCTCGTTGGCGGTGCTTAAGATAGATTCTCAATGCGCGCACACACACACGCACAAAGCCTGTTTTTGATCTTTTGAAAGCTGGCTTCATTAATGACATTCATGCTGACAGAGTTACTGTATGGACCTGCCAACCACTCCTTTCCCACAGGCTCTGCAAAAAACTGTACAGTGGTGGGGGTGTGGCTGTAACACAACAGTGAACACACTTTCAAAAATATTGTCCATCTCTGATGACGTTTATTTCTGATGGTGACACTGTGCGTTCCTCATTTACCAACACAAATCCAGCCTTTATGTATTCTTAGTGACGTATTAGGGTATTAGAATGGTAAATAATTATAAAATGAATGGTCATTCTCCATATTATATTTTGCCGCATTCAATATTTGCTAACTATTAATACTCTAAAGTATTGATTGAATCATTAATTGTTTTTATTTTTATTATTAGGGTGCACCAACCCCCCAATTCAAAAAATTCTTACGGAAATATATCAGAAATGTTCTACACCTAGGAAAAAGACATTGTGTAAAATATTTAAAAATTTGGATAAATTCTACCGGGGCCACATCAGTCCTGAAAATCTGGCAATATCTAACTACGGACATTGAAGATTGGTTTATATAATACATAATTACATATGTATGGTAACAGTCCTACGTCTGGTAATACTAAACTTTCTGCTTCAAAGTAGGTGATTATAACCTACTGCAAGCACTAATTACCATTCCCAGAACTTTCATGTACATTCCCAGAAATACTGTTCTGGCATTATACAATGTTATACTATTCATCCACATACTACATTGTGTATTGATAGAGAGAACAAAATGGAAAAAGTAGCTAAAAAAGCAAGGATTACTCGTGAAGCTGCTGTTATATTTGGCCTTGGTGCCGGCATAAGAAAGAACGATGAAGTCATTACAGGTTGCATGTTACCAACTAACAAGCAGGTTATAATATGTTATATGTTTCATCAAAATGAAGGATAAGGTTAGGACAAGGTACAGTATCCCACAGAACAAAAAGGGACAATGCAAAGATTGGTCTAGGGAAGATAATTTCATTTTATCTCAAAGGAAACATCCCCATGGTTTCAAAGAAAAGAGGTTGTGATATAGAGTGTCCAGGTGTATTGGCTAAGCTGAAAGATATGGAAAATGAACTGCAGAAGATTTTCCCTCTGTGGTCTAGAGATGCAGAGCAAGTTATGAAAAACCCAGAAGACATTCAACTTTCTGAAAGTCCTGCAGGTAGTGCAAACTGACAGAAAGGAGAGACCAAACCTCCAGAAAGAAAAATGAACATGTGGATAGTGTGATTTTCTGGATTATCATTGTTACGCTTACTAGAGTGATATTGGATGGAGAAAATTGGATAAAAACACTAAGAGTTTTTTTTTTTTTATAAAAAATGAATGTTGCTATGTTTAAATTACTTTTCAATGTCATGTGGATTGTGCAAGAATGTGTGAACAACTTGAAATACATTTCTTAATTTTTAAATAAATATTTTCTTTTTTCTACCCATTTCTCTTTCCTATGTTCCATTTAGCAATCTCGATGTGGACCCGGTAGATGTCAATCAAAATGAATGAAATTTTGACAGAATTGTATTTTCATGAGGTAGAACACCATTATACCGCTGCAAGAAAATACCTTTAAAAAATCATGGGGGATCTGGTGTACCCAAACTCTTATACCACACACAGTGCTGTTAAATTTTCTGAAAAATCTAAAAATCTGATCGAGTTTATACAAAAGAAAACTTTATATATCTCTGACATTTTATATGAATGCACTCATTCGGATATGGACATTCCAAAGTATTAAATGTAACTGTTGGTTAAAAAGCTAAAAAGCACACTTTGGCATGTAGGAAAAAGGAAACACTTCAGGATATGCTGTTCAAAGAAAATAATCCACCTTTGATGCTTTGCATCAGGCCAAACCCAGTGGTTAATAATTTTTCTATAACAGCACACCCCCAAGTGTTTTATTCCACAGTGATGAATTACTGGGTTATACAGAACAAATCCTGGCACCACATTCATCTGAAAACAAAGTGAACCATTTTTTTCTGGATTATGTCACAATCCAATTTTTAAAAAACATCTACAGGGACATGTGGTTTGTTTCAAATGCTGTGTTCGTATTTTCCTGCTGCTGGCTTGCAAGATGAGAACTAACATTATAAAATAATAATAACTATAAAATCACAAATTTAAACTTAGTTCATCTATGCAGCGACAAAAGCAGAATGTGATTTCTTAACTCTGCTAAGGTTTTCAGTGGCATGGGTTTATTCGTTTGTTTGTCTGGCTGTTCCTTTCTTTTTGACAAATTAATCTGAAATGTTTATGATGAGTAGGCGATCACTCAAAAATGTTCTTAATATATTTTGATAAGAATCCAACCCCATTAACGTTGCATTTGGTAGCAATTTAAATTTATCATGGGAAGTCAAAATATTTGTAAGTGTGTCTGTACAGCAGGTCCAGTGGGGGGTACTGTGAACTTTATTACTACGGCTTGGTGGAGGTTTGTGATCTCCAAGTGCTCTTGTATGGTTTGTTCTGGTTTATATTCAGTAAACAAATTGACATATATTGTTATTCAAAAATAATTTTACATAGTGTTTTATTAATTTTAAACACTTAATCCACTACGATCCAAATCAACATTACAAACATTTCAACTCCTTCGTCTTCGTTTTTGGCTTATTTTTTGAAAAATTATGTTGAAATCAAAACCAATAAAATTACTTGTACTTCATGTCTTGCATGGATAGCAAAATCTCAGCAAAAAATAAAAATAAAATAAAAATAATAAATAATTAAAATTTTAAAATACTGTTGAAACATATGTAAAGTAGTTTGATAGAGGTTTTTTTAAGCTATAGTTAGCTTATCTTATTTGAGCAAGTGCTCTATAGTATATGTTCTGTGGTTCCAAAAAATTTTTTTTTAAATCTTGCCTTAAGGTTTTCTGCTAAAAAAATACTTTTAACCCTTTTTACCTAAATAAGATCAATCACACTATCAGTGCTGTCTATGCATCTGATACTACAGTGCATCAACTGTCATGAATGATCATCAATAACAAAATCTGAAACTGAGATGTTCAAAAGGTTCAACATAGCACTTGGGTCAAAACAATCAACCATGCCAGGGCAAACATAAACAGAAGCATGGAAAAGAGCTTAAGCTTGCTGACTTTGACTGCAATACATTCACTAGTTGTATCATAATGGCGATGTTTTTTTTCTGGAAGGACGTATGACATTCTTAATGTGTTTCGTTCCTGAGAAAGACTGATCAAAGTGCACAAATACAAAACATTCGCATCCAAAAACCTTAACCACAAATAATATGCACAGCTTCAATGACAAGACGTGACATAGTATTATCTGCTAAACTTCTGTTTCTTCCTCATCATCATTATCACTGATCAGATAGTACTCATCATCAGTAGTGGTCTCTGAACTCGACTCCTCGAAAACAGACAACATGGACTTATAGTTCTTGGAAGGCAAAAATCCACGAGGAGACAGGCTATCTGGTGAGGGGCTGGAGACTTGGGATATTCGTCGGGAATGTGGTGGAGAAGGTGGCGGTGTTGGATTTGTTTCCATATCCCATAGGACAGAGATGGCCCCCATGTAATCTGGGCTCCTGGGATAGCCCTCTGATGGTAACTGTCCTGGGGGTCCCTTATATGGAATATAACCATTGGAAGACATGCCATCATTCTCAGATGAATCCATTAGACTGTTGACACTTGAATGTCGGCCCTTGGTCCTGAACCCGTCCAAGCTGCTCAGGTCGCTCACACTTCCTTGCCTTGATCCTGTCGAGATTCGCCCAGGACCTGACGGTCGCCCAGAAACTACACTGCTAACCGAGAAAGATCGTCCACGCTGCAGTCCGTACCTGATATCAGCACAGGGAGAAGACATCACCATCCCTGTCGAGCTCTGCCTTACAACTTTTATAACATTCTCTGGGTGTGGAACATTCTCAGACTCACCAAGAGAAGTCTTATTTCTTTTTGTTAGAACATTGTTAAAAAACACGTTATCATTCAGTTCATCATCTGAAGAATATTCATATGGAGAAAGCGTTGGAGACGTCCCAAGTCTGGACCTTTTGCCAGGTAGTGTGGCATAGGAGTTGATATTATGAGGCTTAGACCGGTTAGGACTAAGGGGTCTATCCAGGAATCGATTTATTTTTTCCTCCAGCCGTCTCTTGTGATCGTTCATATTTGGGGAGCTGTCTTGGTTTTCATGTCTGAGATCTAAGCAAGGTTCAAAAGAGTCATAAGAGTCTACCATAAAGATGATTGGGGTTTTGGGGGATTTCTTCTGTGACCTTGTACTGTCTAACATTGTTTCAGTTCTGATCTTTCTTCTAACTGTCGGATCATCTACTTTGTCTAGTTCCCTACTAGCTTTGGGAAGCTTGCTGTCTAAAACCTCTTCAGGTTTACCCTGTGTCATAACCATCAGATCATCCATTTGGTCTAGCTCCCTCCTTCTTTCTGAACCCTTGCTGTCTAATATCTCTTCTTTAGTCTGTCTTTTAACTGGCAGACCATCCATTTGGTCTAATTTCCCAAGACTTTCTAAAGCCATACCCTCAAAAATATATTTAGCTTTAGTCTTTATTCTTTCCGCCAAAAGATCCATTTGTTCCTTACTTCTTTCTGGTGCCTTGCTGTCTAAAATATCCCCAGGCTTATTCGGTGTCCTAACTGTCAGATCATCTGTTTGGTCTAGTTCCCTAGGTCTTTCGGAGTCCTTACCATCTAAAACCTCTTTAGCTTTCAGTTTTTTAACTGTTAGATCTTTACTTTCTTTCCCCTTCCTTATACTTTCATAAGGCTTAACATTTGTAGCCACCTCTTCAGTCTTTCTACTTGGCGTATCAGTGTCTTCCGAAGATTTGCTACCGAATGTTTGTTTCAAACGATTCCACACCTGATCCACTGTCTTGGTGGGTTTAGGCCCTGGCATATCCCCCTTTTTAACAGTCACACCCTCTTTAGCTGTAGAAGGAGAGGAGGTCAGAACATTAGTTTTCTTACTTCTTAATAAGAACAGGCTTATCCTTGAGTTCAGACTCGAGCTGGCCTGTCCCAGCCTGTCCCCGACTTCCCCATTGGCTTGTGAGATTTCTGTTAGTCCTCCTGTTTGCTCCACCTCACTAACTCGAGATGTACCTAGTGACAGAGAAATTTCTTTGGACCTCAAGCTGTCAGTTGCAGATGTGTTACTTTTGTCACCATGAGACAAAAGTTTGCCGTTAAGTCCCTCAAGTGGGATATTTTTAATGACAGTGTCATTCTGTTTGGGGCGTGTAGCGTATGGAATTAAGGCATTCATTTCACTATCTGGGAACTTTGAATCTGCTGAGCTGTTTGAGATGCCATCTTGACAAACTGTTTTTTTTGTAAGCTGGATACCAGCACAACCTGCTGGCTCTCCCAATTTCTTTTCACTCAGTCGTTCTCTGAGGACGGAAGTATAAGATCTTTTCATAACCTTAGGAGACTCAACTTCTACTGGTGAACTATCATTAGAAAATGATCTATCATGCTGGTTGATCACAGGTGGCGATGAAAGGCTATTAGCTGCTGCTCTTGTAGAGATGAGGGTGGAGTAAGGAGATTTACTAAGACGACACTCTGACCTTCTGTCTGTGTCAGGTGGTAGAGACTGTGGTACACTGGTGGGACAGGAGTTTTTTAAATGTGGATCATTTGACTCGACTGAACTGCAGTCAAAGGTAAACCATAGGTGCCTTGATTTTCTGTCCCCTTCCTGGATCTGTTTTAGAGATGAGGTTTGAGGACTAGGGGAGTTCAATGCTGGTGATGCCTGTGTGCCCTTTAGTGGACTGGTTTCCCTTAAGTATTTGTAGATGCTTGGGGTACAAACACTTCTGGGCTTAAATTCAGAAGGGGATAAATGACTTGGCTGATCTAGAGGGCTCTGGTGTGTCTCCTGTTGCTGTCTCTTAGAGTTCAGATAGTTTGACCATAAATGAGATGGGCTTGTTCCTTCTATGGACAAATCTTTCCGAGGTGAGACACTAAGGTTCTCTGTAAATGTTCTTATCCTTATAGAGTTCACTGGGCTCGATGAAGACTTATTTAAACAGCTTGAGTTTGGAATGTTGTTTTGGTCAGACTGAGTCAGGGGTGTAGGAGTTAAACTGACAGAAGGATTGGTGGAATTTGACTGAAAGGTTCTGGGTTTAGTTGAGCTATTTATAGTGCTGGGCCTGTTTGTGTTGTTCGTATTGTTGACATTGTCAGACTGTACAGAAATGCTGTGCCCAGGATTTGGGCTCATCATTACCGTTTTGCTGACTTGTCTCTTAAGTATGTTGTCAGAATTCAGATCTGGGGGAATTTTCGGGAAAACAAATCTACGATTTGCATTTACCTGTGGTGACATCCAAGCAGATCTTTCTAGGATCTTACTATTTGAGTCCTGTATATTTTTGTTGACACTGATGCTCCTCTCAAATGCCCCTTGTTCCTGAACAGATTTCAGAGTCTCTGACTGGTTCATTATTGGTGCATAGTTTGAAAATTGTCTTTCTGTGCTTGTGTCATTTGTAGCAGGAAGAGTTCTGTTGGTTATGTCACAATCTCCTGTGATTAAATATCTCTGCTTTCTCAATTCCATCTCTTCCCATTTGGGAGACAAGGGCTTGGGTTTGAGTGTATCTGAGAGTTGTTCACAAGATGCAAAAAAGTTTTTTCTTGCAAGTGTCTCTTTGGTAGGATTTTTCGTGGAAACCAGGTTGGATTGTGGTTGGGAAATCTTAAATATGCTTTTACTAGGTACATTTAGAGAGGTGATGGGTGCAGGAATCTGCTTGTCCATTCGAAACGTCTCAGGAATGGGTTTTCTTGAGTTTAATCTCCGAGAAGACAAAAGCAAAGTGCTTGTTGTTGGCCTTGACCTTAGTGAAGAGAAGGACTCTCCCTGATCCACTGACTGTGCCATCCTTCTGTGGTCACTGAGCTGAAGGGACAGGGTGGTCCTAGGCACTTCACTGGAGTCCACTGACATATGAATAGGGTTGCAAGATTCTGTTCTTTGGTCAACTACATGCCTGTTCATTCTGCTGGTTTTCAAAAATTGCTTTGTCGACTCGGAGACATGTGAGAAGCTTTCATTCTGCCATTCAACAGAGCTCCTGCTGGTTCCTGTCGATCCCCTGAGCCTATTACCATAGTCATTGACCATTTCACCCTGTGCCTGTATCTGTTGAAGGGGAAATCGTTGCTGTTGTTCATCCTGAGTCAAAGCTGACATGTTGCTATTCTGTGCATCTGGTCCAGCATTGCAAAGTTCTCGTTTGTGTCTTCGACCACGCAGGCTCCAGGGAGGAACAAGAACGGAAACTAAGGTAGAAGTAAACATCGCTGCAGTTGAACTGATAAGATCAGATTTCAGATCACTACCGTTATTAGAAGAAGGGAATGAGGGCAGTGACAAGGCCTGGTTTATGGCTGTGAGAGAACATGCACAGACCTGGCAGTCAGTGTCGGCCTTTGAACCTGTATCCTTTCTAAAATGGATTAGATTACTGAGAGAAATCGCTCCCTCCACATTCTGTCCTAGAGGGTCATTAACTCCTGATTGCCCCTCTTCAGTTTCACTCGTTGTGCTTCGTAGACCTGCAGATTGTCCCTGTGTGCACTTTTGTGCAGGCTGACCTTGATCACAGAGGGCTAAGCAATTCTGTATTCCATCCGTGGGTTTATGGTTGAATATGTCATGCTCAACACGTTTTCCCCATGAACAGCTAGTATCATCAGTTTGTGATTCTGACACACCGTCATCTTTCGTTGTGTTACCAGTTGATGCATTAAATAGGACATCGTTTTCAGTAAACTGCTGTTAAAAAATACAATAAAAATAAAACAGGTCATAAAATACCCAAAGTCTATATGAAAATATATGCATTTCATTGTATACAACACTGCCTTAAGCTACACATAGCAATCATTCTGCTGGAAATGCAAACATTACAAAGATGTCAAAGAGCTCATGAAACCCATTAAAGGATAGTAAACTGATTAATGAGCTGTTTCAGGAGTCTGCTTTTACATTTTTTGAGAAATCAGATATTTAGGTTAATCCCTACCTCTGGATGTTGTTCAGCAGCTACCTTTGTTCCTGCAACAGATTTTGCATACCTGTAGAGAAAAATATAAATGAACAGATTTGCAAATTGAGTACACAGCCACCTTCAGAATTAATGACACCCTTCGCAAATAAACGGCAGGGCGCCAGCTTCCCCGTGACCCTAATTAGGGTTAAGTGGTTCATAAAATGAATGAATGAATAAATATTCTATATCAAAACATGGTTGCCTCTGCCAGGAGGTTAGGACAAGTATTTCCAGCCATGTTAGGGATTTGAAATTTGCAGTTATTGTAATGAAGCGACATTTAAATTAGAATGGGGGTACTAGTAAATAATATTGTTTAATATCTATATGTTTAACATTTTAAATGAAACATTAGCATTTAGCATTAGCTTCTTTAAATATCTTTAAACATATAAAAATAATAAACATATAAAAAAAAATGACACCCAGTTAAAGCGTTAAACTTTATAAACTATATATGTATGTGTATAAAGTGTGTGTGTGTGTGTGTGTGTGTGTATGAATATGTGAACAGTGCAGTGCTTAGAATATAACTCTGTGTAACACCCAGACATTCAGGACACTCGCTGTATTTCTGAGACTGATGTGAAGTTGTGCCTGGGAAAAAGGCAATAAAACGCAGTTCCGCATATTGACTGTTTCACATGCTCAGCTTGGGCCAGGACTCAGGCTATGTTCATACCTTGCAAATGTTCAGAGAGTCAACTGGGCCAGACAAGATGAACTGCATTCCAGCTAAACATTATAAAAGTAAACAGTCTGTACACAACTGACAAGCAGGGAGGGGTCAGGGCTTAAACTCTTGTCTGAGCTACCCAACACAGACACACACATGCATACACAGGACACACATGTTTACACTCGCACGCAACTCTTTAGTGTTGCTGTGGGCCTCAGGTACCATGCCTGCTTGGGCTGCTTGTGGCCACACTTAGCCAGGCAGTGTTAGATCGGAGTCAGTGAACTAAATGCTCTCAGTTCATATTTCACATTTTATTGGTGAGTTTTAACATGCTCATGAAATGCTGCCACACCCTCTTACCTCACTTTACCCTGCTTAATAACTCTTAACACAGCATGTAAGCAAAACCGTGCTTCACAAACTTATTCAGGGCATGAATAAAGGCGTTTCTATATCAGGTCAGATACAGCGCACATTGGGAGTTCTAAAATGTCCATTGGGAGTTCTAAAAGGCACCTTTGACTCCAGTGGTATTTCTGTGACTGACACATAATGATCAACCTTGTGACATAATGAATGCATAAATAGGCAAAAGCATGAATGGTATTTAATTGTCTTACACCATTTACTTAAAGGGAGTGGTCCATATGCAGTTTAAGGGCTAAATCAGGTGTGGTGTTAGCACTTGAGTTAATCGTTATCGTGCTTGCCTAGATATATGGCGCAACTCATATGAAGCGGCTTGTAAAAAAGTTAAAAAGTGAAAAGGGAAAGTTTAGTCATTGTGACTTACAGATCATTACTCCTCAGCTTTGTAGCAGCTCGAACTTTTGCCCTGTATTCGTCTCTCCTTGTGTTGGGAAACCTCAGAGAGTAGAATGACGTGAAGTGGTGCTGAGAAAGACACTCATCCAGATTCTCCGGTGTGTTGACCCATTCTGTTTTGCTTTTCAGAAGCGTCCTCTGCCTGATGTGCAGATCTGATGAGCAACAACATGAGAAAAAAATTACATTCAAAGATATCTACAAAGTAAATAGTAAAAGAGTGCAGGTGCAAGTGCGAGTCAAAATATCATATAGTACATTAGTTACCTGATAGATGGGATCTTTTAATCAATTATAATATAATTTTTATAACAACAACAACAATTATCATTATTATTATTTAATTAATTAATTGATTGATTATTATTATTTCGCCCTGATCCACCAGCAAGTCTGTTCTTGGTCTTGAGACCACCCTTCCCCTTAGTCATTCATTCATTCATTCATCTTCCGAACCGCTTCCACGGGGAGAACATGCAAACTCCACACAGAAACGCCCGAGCTGGGAATCGAACCCAGGACCTTCTTGCTGTGAGGCG
>JBCNYG010000023.1:8820771-8832779 GCA_039654305.1 Porochilus rendahli | reverse complement strand
CCCGAGCTGGGAATCGAACCCAGGACCTTCTTGCTGTGAGGCGGACGTGCTAACCACTACGCCACCGTGCCGCCTCACCTTAGTCATGATTCATAATTTTAGAGGAAGAGCTCAAGACTTTACTTTTCCACCTTAGTGGCAATGATAAACTATTAATTTTTAATACTCTCAGAATAATTAAACACAACAACCACAACCACAACAACAAAAAAAACTAATTCATTTGTTACCTCCACCAAGGAACGTATGAGTTTTGATCTTATGTCCATCACACCATTTTTTAATTTTTTTATTTTTTTTACCAGGTTTTATTTGCAGACATCAATATGTCCATCATGCTTTCTTTTCAATGCACCAATTTAATTGAGTAAAATTATTTGGATTTTTTTGTGCAGATGCATCACGATCCTGGTCTATAAAAATGTATGAGACACCCTGTCATTCTAAATTAAGCATGCAGGTCTTTGTTTACTTTACAGTCACTACCTAACACAAGTGCAAAATTTTACCCCCTCTTGTTGTCTGAGTGAATGAAAGAAAATGTGGTAGATGGAACACAGCAGCTACTAATTTCCATTCCTGCACTAAAAGTGGCATATTTTAGTAAGAGAATCTGGTAGCTGTTGAAAGTTGAAAATGCACAGTAATTATAATGAAACACATTAACATTTCCACTGTTATTACTTTTTAAATACTCATTCCACCATAGTAACTTTTCTCTGGTGGTCTGAGGAGGGAAAAAAAACAAACCAAAAAAACCCAACACTTTATATAGCTTGATGTGCCTTCTTTATTTTTTCCTACTGACATGTAAACAGTTTCACTGGACTGTAAGTATGGATCTGAACATAAAACATTATATAAAATAAAAAGTTAATATGACTCTAATGGAAAACATTAAACCAGGATGTGTTCTGAATGTGCTAATGTTTTTATTATTTTGGGTTTTTGTAGGTGAAATGTTCAGGATTGAATACTCTAACCAAATGAATTACATATAATGATATGATGTTGGTACAGTGCTGAAAAATTTTATGAGACCCCCTTTCACAATTAAACGATATGCAGATTGTTTACATCAGGAAGACAGAGGTCTCAAACATTCATCTAATCGTGTCAAAATGATCACTTTCAGGAATGAGGTCATACTTTTCCTTCAGTTTGTGTGTTTGTTAATTCCGGCGGGAGGTTTTGTTTTTAGTTAGGCTTTGTGTGTTTGTTAGTAAAAAAATTTGCAAAAAGTTTGATGTGGATTTTCATGAAATGTCTATAAGAGGTGGAACTCCATTAAACACTGAAGATCAAAAACTTCAGAAAGAACTGTGATTTTTAACATGTTGTATTCATATACAGGGTTGCTGAGCTTGGTGGAGGTTGGTGCTCTCCGAGTTCTCATGTTTGAACAAAAAACAGCAAACTAGAATATGAGTTACGGACTGGGCTTCACTGGCCATTCACAAATCGATCACACAAAAGGTTTCCTCTTTTCTGGGAAGCGTTAGAAAAAATAGAACACAAGTGCTACAGAAACTGTGGAAAAAGCTGTAAAAACAATGCCAACAAAAACACTTGTTTCTATTTAGACTAAACAAGACCACACTTAATACTGGGTTTTTGTTTAATTTTGTGTTTTACATTAAGTTCAAATTTCTTTCCTCAACTAACAACACAAATAAAATATACACTCTACTCAACATTTTTTAAATATCTGTTTTTCTCTTATTTATGACGGGGGTCGAGTAACATCTATTGAGCAGTGTACATTTTCATTTGCAGCATTTGGCTGACGCCATGATTCAAAGCAATTTACATTATTATCTGCTTTATGCATCTGTGCTAATGAGGGATAAGGGCCTTGCTCATGTGCTCAACAGTGGCAGCCTGGTGGTACTGGGGCTTGAACCCATGATCTTCTGATTAGTAACACAGAGCTTTATCCACTGAGCCTCCACTGCCCCAGAGCACACTGGAGATTAGATCATATGCTGAAATCATAATAAGGAAGTGCTGTGGATTGTTAGTTTATATGAGACGCAGTGCTTGGCTGCAAAAAAAGTTTGAGGAGCTGTGATTTAAAAGAAAAAAAGAACAGAAGATCATGAACAGAAGAGCAGAAATGCCTCAGAGTAGACCACTTTAAAGTAAAATAAGTATATGAGCGTAATTATCAATTTTTTAAAATTATTTTTGATGAAAACTACAATGATGACTAATTACTTTGCTGACTATAAATATTATAAATGATTTAGTTGTGCACATACCAGCAGCAAACTGAATACAAGCAAGTTTTAAGGGATTATAGGAACATCTAGTTCTGAGACGAAACAATTACGTTTTTTCATGATATCAGAAATGATACATAAGCCAGACAGACCACAGATGATGTATAGCAGTTCTTTAGCATGTGTATTAAACATGCTCTGACGCAAAGTGTATGAAGTGAATTAGTTTGCTTACTCTCAGCAGTTTGGATGCCCTCAGTCAAAGGTCCCGTGACACACTTGTTCCCTATTGCGTCCTGGACACCCCTGCAAACGCAAAAAAAAAAATCCAGCATGAGCAGCACCGCCCACAACGCTCGAGTGTTTCTTTCAACCAGAGTAAAAACTCCAGATGTGGAACTGTTTTGGTTGTGTCATCTCTACGATCCACTCCCTTCTCTCCGCGATAATAAACGAAAAACACCCAAAGCAACTACTTCATCACAATGACATAACAGACATGCCGAGTGTTTGAAAAGCCCTCATAACGTGTTTATCCCAAAAATACTGTAATAATCACAAAATGAGGTGTGGAGCTGATCACGTAAGCTGCTACAACAGGTCAGAAGCTTAATACACACCTGTACGTAGAAAAAACTTCAGAATCCAACATATTATTAGCGTTGAAAACTGCTTATTGTAACAATACATGTTTTTCATGCGGCCAATCTGTTTTTCACTAAAAAGCCACACACACACACACACACACACACACACACACACACACACACACACACACACACACACACACCCCAACAGGCTTCAGTTCTGATAAACTTTTTTCTTTCAAAAAATTTTAAAAAAGGGTGTGAAAATATTGCCAACCCAACAAGGCCAGTGCTACCATTACGTGAAACAGGATCTCACCTAGGGAACCCCAATGCCTTGCGCCTTATCCTGCACCCCAATTTGACATCAAAACCAATCAACTTCAGACAGCACCAAGAACCAACCTTGGAACACAACCCTGTTCACATTTACATGAAACACAGAGCATCTGACTTGCATGTGCATTCCTTCATTCACTGAACTGCTTAATTCTATCAGGGTTAGGGGGAGGCAGGAGCCTACCTCTGCCAAGTCTGGGCAAAGGCGAGGTACACCCTGGACAACAAGCCAGCCTATTGCAGTGACAACACACACAAGGCAAAAAAGAAATAAAGCTGTGTTTCCCTTAACGGGGTTTAAAAAGGAAATAAAAAAGGGTCGGTAAGTAGGTTTTTTTCCTCACAAATATACATCTTCTACCCCAAAAGAAATCTGTCAGAACTCAAGCGTCCAAAAACATGGGAAAAAGTACTTTAGTGTTAATTTACTTTCCACAGAGTCTGTTATTTGGATTTACCACAATTTAATTAATTATTGTCATTGGTATCAATCCTCCCCTCTCCATGTACTTTTTTAATTTATTATTCAGGCCTCTGTACTCAGTTTTCCTTTTTTGCAAGATAGCTTCATCGAGATTCAAATCAAGAACTAACACTTCATACGAAGGGTAAACAGAGACCGCTGAAAACTCAGACCGGGACACCAGCTGTAGTCTATAATATTAAGCACCTGTGCCTGGAATGCTATGCTATTATCCATAAATATCAGGTTGACTACAGTTTTACAAAGAAAAAAAAAAACTAACCAGTAAACCTGCACGGTTTTCACAGCCAACACTGCAACAAGAACGAACCATTTAAACACAGAAATAACACAAATCCACAGCACAAACCAAGCACCCTGGGTTGCTTGACGCATAAGAAAGTCGGTTGGTCGGTATAGTTAAATTTGTCTTTTCACATGCCAAAAAAACTTGACATGATTTTGCCAGGTCGGTTGGGTTAGGGAAAACACAGCATTTTTTTAACGCCTAAACATTCACATTCACATTCATACCTATAGGCAATTAGGAACAGCCAATTAGCCCGTGTACATGTCTTTTATGCTGTGGGAGGAAACCAGTGTATTTCGTAGGAAACCCATATAAGCAAGGGGTATAACATACAACTCCACACTAAATCATTCACGCCAAGCCCAAGACTTGAACCCTGGACTTGCTGTGAGGCCGACGTGACAAAAAAAAAAAGACAATCATTTGTTAAAAATATTGATTTAAATATAATTTTACTGATCACTTTTTTTAATGCTTTTTCACTTGTGCCCCATAGCAACAGTCTGTGATACCTAACAATGGTGAGTTATAAACAGATAGCCAGCTGAATGCCACGACTGACCAATCAGAAACCGTCTATCTAACCATTATCTGTACCACTTATCTGTCAGGGTCACGGGGCAGCTGAAGTCAATCATAGCCGACTTTAGGCAAGATGCCAAGCAGGTTGCCAGGATTTGCACAGACACAAAACAACCATTTACACTCATGCACAATGATGGGCAACTGAGAGTCACCAGCTGACCTAATGTGCACGTGTTTGGACTGTGGGAGGAAAACACTTCTACAGCACTTTCCGCTGCAAGTCTCTTACAGTAACTGTGCCAACTCCTTCAAAAATTCCTCGTCCATCCATCATTCTTCAATTCTGACCAGTTTCCCTGTCCCTGCTAATGAAAAAGAAGGATGTTGTTCTTGGGGTGATAAGGGGTGTTGGGTTTGCTCCAGAAATACTGTTTTCCTTCATGGCCAAAAAGTTCATCTGATAAGGGGACTTTCTTCCATATGTTTGGGGCGTCTCCCCCATGCCTTCTGATCATATGGACAAATACAACAATCTCTACTGTGGCGCCTTTTCACTGTGATTCAGTGGTTCTCAAAGCGAGGTCCTCAATGCCCAGCCAGGAGGTCTGTAAAGACCAGGGAATTACAGTTGTATTAAAATGTATTATATATATTATTAAGGTCCTTTGAGTTTATTTTCCTATTTGACAGCTTGGGCTCTTGTCCGGCTTTACTATGAACTTCAGTAACTCAGGACCAAGCTGTGCTTGTATTTAGGTTCTCTATATTTATTTATTTATTTATTGATTGATTGATTGTAAAAATGCATTCTCTAATAAGATTGTTCAAGAAATTAAAAAAAGCCTCTAATAAATATGAATCAATTAATCTCAATATTTGAATAGTAGCACTTATGTTTTAAAAAGTATCTGCACTTACAGGGTCTGTGGATGTTATTTAATTGTTTGTTTATTTTTTATTTTCATTTAAATGGTGTCCTCACTTCGAAATATTTGAGAAGCTTCTCGTAAGATAGACGTGTGCTGAGATTATAATGAATCTATGGAATTTAGAACAAGGTGGCTTTGAAATAAAGACAACTTAACTCCCCTTTATTAATCCTGCAAAGGGAATATAATTGTTTCTGTGGTGTTGTTTATTAAATTAATAAATCCTTAAGATGTGAATTACTGTATATAATACCTAATTCCTATGTTGACAGAAAAGATTACTTGCTTATTTTGTACTGGTTTGTGTTCTGTGTAATCAGACATCACTGAAATCAAGAAACTGAAATGCTGGAAAATAAAGAAAATCTCTCCAATTAGGGATGGAGATCTAGATGCAAACAAGAACATGTGGCAAATAACCCCCACGTGGTCTTGACCTACATTTCAGGAAACACTAAAGTAATCCTGCTGTGATGAATATTTGCTGAGGATCATGTTTAGTTGTGAGTTTATTCCATGTCAGGATCCCAGCTGTCTGAAAGAAGTCAGTCACTTTCATTAATTTACTAACGCATAGCACCAGGGTATTGTTCAGTGTGTAGTGTTAGTATTCAGACACATTTACATCATATCATGTGACACTTCCTAAGTGACACAAAGAAATGAAAGACAACTAAACGGCTCTGTTTATGCTTCGTCCGAGGACAAGGATCAGATTGACAGCCTCAAGCTCTCGCACGCACTCTGGCATGGTTAATAGTTTTGTAGGCAGGATAAACGCCCACATAGGTTGCCATATTCGCTCCCTATGTAGGGTTTAAAAAAAGTAGAAACTATGCTGGGGAGGACAGACAGAGCGTAAACTTTACAGGCTTTACTGTCATCAAAAACGTGTGACATTACATACGACAGAGAAAGACAAAAATCTGTTAAAAATAGATCTATACAACTATCAGACGTACATATGAGTGATGGAAAAGAATATATATTATATTAAATAATATGTTTGTATGGAATATATTTTATATATTATGCTTCACAAAACATTTACAAACACATTGGTCCAAGAAATCTAATAATTAACTATTAATCTCTCATTAATAACCTGAAAACGAGAAAATAATGTAAAATCTATAAAATGGGAACATTTAAATATAATGACCAATTATGTTCATTTTTAAAATTATGTACAACTTTTTACCACCATAACAGCTGCATCTCCTCAGTTTATAATTACTTTTATTTTTTAAACAATTGTAACACGCTTCATCACACCGTAAGTATTACTTCATTATATCTTCCATCCCTTGCTAAAATCCCTCCAAAAATGACAACACTACACTGAACAGGCTCTGAAATACAAGTACCAAGCTGTATGTTCCCTTGTTGTTGGCTTGGTATAATCAGTGAGACAACTTTACTACCTTGAGTACAAAAGACATGTGGTAACAAATGCCATTTACATTTAATCAGCTAAACGCAGTAATGCTACATGTGTGGTCCATAATTAACGTCTGTAATTAAGTTTATCATTTGACCTATTCAAACACTTAGTTCTGTTACTTCTTTCTAATGCACTGTTGCTATGGAATGCTTCATCAGAAGCATTGTAGAAAATAGTTTTGAGTCAATATAATCTTGGGCACAATTATTCCATTTTGATTCTGCAAAATAATAACAAAAATGGAACCTCATTTTCAATCAGAATTTTTTACAATGTAAAACATGGATTGCCAGCAAGCATGCCAATCGGATCAGTCCTTCAAAACATAATTCACTCTGCACAGACCACCATGAAACTTATTCTAACACCATAGCGATGAAAACGCTGTATTATGATGCGTTCCCTGTGCACTTTCTGGATTTCATGTCCGGAGAGATTAACAGAAAAACTGGCTTTGCTTAAGTGCGGACTTCCCAGTGTCTATATAATCATCTATTGTCTAAGTAGATGTTTAATAAACAGGATAATGTAAAGCAAACTGTTTATAATCATAAACCCATTGCGGGTGATATAGACCCCACTGCTGCATGTCGGGGGCCTGGATCCCTCTGCCAGGGTTCATTTCACAATAATAATATTGTTTTTTTTTCCTTTTAAACCCTATTAAAATAGATAGATACACAGTAATGGCTCAGATGTGCTGTCCATGACACTTTAAACTGAATATTACTATTATGAATATACTGTAAATTGCATCGATGTAAATATACTGTAAATTACATCAATGTAAAAAAGACCAAAGTAAATTCATGTCTGATAGTGTGGTGTTATATTTCCTGCTTAAAAGTTATGTATTGTTGCTCTTTTTTATGTATGTATAAGCAATAGAGCTAATAATTCAACAAAGCATGCATGTTTGTAAATATCCCATCTGGCAACCCACGTGACCAGAAGGACTTTTTTCTTTAGCAATCCCTCAGAAGAGGAAAGGGTCATATTTCCATGCAAAAAAATTTTGTGTAGAAATCATTAAAGACTGATGTAAACTTCGCCCAAACTGAAAGTTAATGGTAAAGAACACGTGTGTATTTTAAAGCAGAGCGTGCAGTACACTGTCTGATAAATATACATATAAATAAGACATATAAATAAGAAAGAAATATAGACCGAGTCTTGAGATGACTCGAATACTCGGCGAGGTATTCCGAAAGGTCTTTCATTCTCTAAAGCCCTGCGAGTAAATTCGAGTCGATGCAGCTGCACGCGACCTTCAGCTCGTAGCCCAGGCACGGGATGAAAACGCAAACCACCATCATGTCGCTTCAGTTCTGCAGCATTAAAGCCCAGAATAAACCACTCACCCCTCGTTCTCTCTGCGCCGGGATAAGTTCTCCTCACACGCTCTGCCTCGCTCGGTGCTTACTTCACTCTGACACCAGTCTGACTTCACACTCGAAACAAGTGTTGACATTCTAGCCGAGACCTGCCGTACTTGTTTGGTTTCCTCCCGTTAACGAACCCGCAGGAGATTCGCGAGCCTAATGAATCGGTTCCTTTGGGATGACTCTTTTAAGTGAGTCGATTCGCGCGGTGATTATCACAGAGGTGCCTTGTTAACATGGTAATAAATTGTATCCATTTGTATCACGTGTCTGTATTATTTGCACTTGTATAGATGGAAAATCATTTAATCATTTAATAATAAATATAATTTATACCATCTCTATTATATAAATAATTGCCACAATAAATAATTGATTTAAAGTGAAAATATTGTCGCATCTAGATTATTCTCACAGTATTTAAAAAAATGAAGCATATACCATTTTTAATTACAAAAGGTTCTGCCTTCAAAGCTTACAGTAAACGAGTTGCCATCGTTATGAGTCGGTTCCTTTGGATCAACTCTTTTGAGTGACTCGATTCGAGCAGCAGGAACAGATGTGTTTTTTCATTGCTGGAATAAAAGGGTCCTTTTCTGTGCGTGCACGTGATTAAGAGGAAATCAGTGTTACCGCCTAATTACATTCAGAGAAACATTTGCAGAATCTCTAATTAACTTTTTAGTACAATCACATTGTAAACTTTCACTTTATTTTATTGATTCGAAGTGTATTCCCTCGAGTTTAGACTCTTCTCACACTTCTTTAGGCATTGAAACAGGTTGTTAAACAAGGTGCCGCACTTGACGGGTCCAGGTTACATAATATTACTTAATGGTGAGCCGAACGATTCACTCAGGAGAGTCGACTCATCAGAATTTCCAGGGGATGCAACGAATTTTTGGATTAGGTATGAGTGTAGTGTCTGCAGCAACACTTTCAAAATTTGCTTTGTTATTAAGTAAATTAGCCAGGATCCCCTCAGGCCAGCCAGCAATTATGTATTTCACCCTCTTAAAGCGGCTGGCTCATGTGGACTGCACAGGCTCCATACTTTAAAAACTGTTCATCAACGTTAAAAAGTGCTTGAAAAAGCAAAACATGATAAGAAAAGTTCTGAGGTGCTATTCTGGTTTGTAGAATCACTCATTATTGCAGTTTTTCACACTAATATTTGGATTAAAATTCTTAGCCAGCTTCAGTGAAACACATTAAGCAAGGGTTTAGTTTCAAATGGTCTCTTATCCTCTGTGTAGTGAACCACCTAAGACATCAAAGCTTCTGGTTTAGTCTTAAGTACACATATATCAGTAGTGTACATGCTTTCAGGTTACTGTTAATATTCATAAACCTGATATCTTTTCCACATGGAATTTCTTTTCTTTTAGATTTCTCAATGCCCCCAAATGAGAAATTAGCCAGTTATTCAAGATTAAAATAAATAAAAAGAATAAATAAAAAATCTCAGAAAGTATACCACCAGACCTCCTCGGTGAGTCTGTGTTTCTGTTTGCTCTTGCACTTTTCTCACCTTTTTCACCCCGACCAAATCGCATGCCTGAAAGCAGAGCATGCGCAGTAAGAGGACACAGTCCATTTAACTTATTACCTCTGCCAAGTAGGTTATTTTTTAACTGCAGTTTGTGTACTTGCTTGTTAGCAGGATTATGAAAAAAGTGTGGATGTGCAAAAAAGTTATGTGTAGATGTTCATGAAATTTCTTTCAGAGGTGGATTTTTGGAAAAGGAAGTTCACAGATTTTAAAGATGATCCAGATCAAATTCTGGAACCAGGAGGTTTTTTAAAAAGATTCTTTAAAATTGTGAGATTCTTTGACATTTTAGTTCATATGGGGGTTGATGGGATTGGCAAAGGTTTGTTATCTCCAAGAGCTGATGTTTTGTCTGTTATTAGCTGATTTATGTGTCTTACAAATGATAATTGCAAATGTGTCTTACAAAAATAAAAGGATGAAAACACATACTGTTAATCCACGTGTAAAACAGAATGAATGTTTAAAGATATGTTTGAATAAGCAGAATAACTCACAGTGCTCTGTTATTTGTTTGTTATCAGTTAGCAATTTCATGCTATTAGAAGACTAGTTAGTCAGTGACACCAAGTAGTCTTGAGAACAAGTGAAGAAAGGTATTGAGTTGATTGAGACTAATGCACTGATGTGCTGACACCAGATATATGAGTGTAAGGGTGGATTTATAACACACTTAATAACTTCCACTGACAATAGTTTCACTACAAGAGTATGCCACACAACGAGTTGAAAGTCATTCGATGAGAAGACACCCAAAGTGTAACAGCCTAAACGATCAGATTAATTAACTTTAGGTGGGATAAAAGTAGAAAGAACACAATGTTCATGATTTTCTCCACTCATGGGAATTCAACCCGGGTCTCCTGTTTGAGAGACAAGTGAATATCAGGTGAGCCAAGTTTGAACACACTTGCAGAAGGCGTGAGTAAGGTTGAGAAGTTTTAATGTCAGGGAAAACAGAAAATGGTTCAGACAGTGAAAAAATTAGATGGAGCACAATTCAATAACATATTTGAATGTACAAGAAAAACCAACCTATGAAATGGCGACATCTGGTGGTCATACAGAATAATAATAAAAAATAAATAAGTTTTGACAAGTTCCTCCATGCCAGGATATTTTATTAGTGCACTGTGACACGTACAATAGAGAGGGCCTGATTGATATTTCCATATTAATGGCTTTAATACAAGTACACATTCTCCTGTTCTCAAACCCAGGAATGAAACCCCTGTGTGAACTCTGTGTATAATCCCATCAGATAATTGCCAACACTTTAATACCTGGAATCATAATTCTAAAATGCTGGAATGCTTCCCAAACCCTAGAAGAAAAGTTCTTTACTATTAAATGAGGTTCTTGAAATCCAGACATATTTAACCTTCTTTGTTCCTCATTGGGATTATTTCAGTTTCCTAAACAAGGCACATGGTTCTTATTTTTAATCAAACCCTTTAAACTCTGCGGTAAATTCTTCTGTTTTGGGTTAATATTAATGATTGTATATTTGCCAGTGTTATTCTTTGTACTTGTTGGGACAGGACAGTATATGCTTAATAATGCCAGAGGAATTTATTAAACACTACACCTTGTGTAAAAACTATTAGTTGAGTAGAGCTTCCCTAATTCACATTAGTTGTGTTGTTGAGGTGCTCTGTTGGAGGGGACCTAAATATCCAATATCAAGACAAATTTTACTCCAAGGTTACTACTTACTCACTTACTTATTTGCCAAACTACTTAATCCTACTAGGGTCGCAGGGAGGCTGGAGCCTGTTTCAGCCAACACTGGGTGAAGGCATGGCACAGCTTGCAGGACCAGCACACACAACGGTTCACACTTACACTCACACCTAGAGGCAATTTGGAATAGTCAATTATCCTAACATGCATGTGTTTCGACTCAAACAAAGGACCTTCTTGCTGTGAGGCAGACATGCTAACTACTATGACACCGTGCCATCCACTCCAAGACACTCTTTATTTTAGTTAGTTCTACTAAAGATTTCCTAATGAAAGTCATTGTTTGTTAGTTCTATGGGTCTATCTAATAACAGTAAAATAAGAATTAAGTTTGAGGAGAAACACAGGAAGGGCACAGGAAGCAAATCAATAGATTATTACATGCTATAAGGGAGGAGCTCCCTCAGGCTCAGACTCTCTCTCTCTCTCTCTCTCGCTCTCTCTCTTACACACACACACACACACACACACACACACACACACACACACACACACACACACACACACACACA
>JBCNYG010000023.1:8791782-8807568 GCA_039654305.1 Porochilus rendahli | reverse complement strand
GGTACTCCGGTTTCCTCCCACAGTCCAAAAACATGCACAGTAGGCTAATTGGCTGTTCCAAATCACCCCTAGGTGTGGGTGTGAGTGCGAATGGTTGTGTGACTGATGGCCCTGCGATGGCCTGGCGAGCTGTCCAGGGTGTCGCCCAGAGTCGCCAGCCTCCCCGCGACCCTAATTAGGAATAATGATGAATAGTATGCTAATGTACACGTGTAATCTGTGTAAATGTTCATAATAACAAATGTGCAGATGTTCATAATAACTTTATTATTCATTATTTCTTAGCTACATTGGTTTAAAAAAACAGCCATGTCTCTTTTAAAACAAATGGAAATTACGAAGTTGAAAATGTGTCTCTTTGATTTAGCAGTCGGTGCTTGGTACTCTCTCTAGGTCAGACTGTATGTTATGGTGGCCCTGAGAAGCCGTGCTATAAAATCGCATACTTCAGTGATTTGTCAAGCCGCGTAGCCTTCTGGGAAGCTCAGCAAATATGTGAGATGGACAGTGGTTCGCTCCTGAGCGTAGAGAACATCTCCGAACAGCAGCACATCCAACAGCTTCTGCAAAATCTCAGTAGGACCAGCTCGGGTCCGGGTATCACCGATGGAGATTTCTGGATTGGTCTGACTCGTGTGGCCAGCGGGAGTCCAGGGGAATATGCAAGCTACACTTCCTGTCCAGATCTGTACAGGTGGACGGATGGAAGTGTGTCTCAGTTCAGGTGTGTGAATCAGATGTTCTTCATCTACTGTATGTCTGTTTTGAGATGAGTGCATTGTGTATTAATATATACCACAAGGGGTTAGTGTGGTCCGCTATCTTTGAATCATAAATCATATTCAGAGTGGATAGTGCTTGAAACAAAAGCAAAAACACTGACAATTTATCGCGGGCACTCAAGAAGGTAGTGTCGTTATCCTGCTTTAAAATGAAAAAAAAAACCCAAACAAACCAAATAAATTATTTTCCAGTTGGTTTTTCTTGTGCTTCTAATACTATATACCACAACACATTTTTTAGAACAGATGCCATCAGACACAGATGACATCAGAATGTAAACGTAAAAAATTTAATTTGCTTTTCATTACATTTCTGCACAGTACCACCACTCCCCTTAAGGCTAATATAAATATTTTGTATAAATATGTGTTTATAGGAACAAGTTTATAGAAACATGCATACGTAAAGTGAGAGAATGAGCTGCGATATGCGAGTGAGCACGGGTGTGACAACAAAATCATGCTCATGGCTTTACAGCATTTGCATAAGTATCGCACTCAGGAGCTCCATTATAAAAAGAGAAGAGAGGACATTACCCAGTTATTCGGCTCTCCTCTGCCTCTGTCATGATAAAAAAAAAAGAATATATATATATATATATGTCATGTGATGTCACAAAAATGAATATTCCCTTCAATGTTTTGTCTCAGGGAATATTCCCCTCACCTTCAGTGCATACATGTTCATTATTGCATACAACGCTTTTGATAGGAACTGGTACTTCGACGAGCCATCCTGTGGAAGCGAGGCGTGTGTGGTGATGTACCATCAGCCCACTGCTCCGGTTGGTCTCGGAGGACCGTACCTTTATCAGTGGAATGACGACAGGTGCAACATGAAGCACAATTTCATCTGCAAGTACGAGCCAGGTACAGCAGCACAGATGATCCATCTCATAAAAGCCTAATGACCAGTTGTTTAAAAAAAACAGCTAATGTTTTGCCAACTCGGCTTTCCTGTCAGCAGAAGGTTTAGGGACAAAAAGAAACGTTTTGAGCTCAGCGCTGGCTAATACTATGTTATGCTACACGGGTCAGTGATGTAGCCCAACCAATCCAACGAATTTGCTTGTCTCTACCAGGCAATTCAGGAATAGCCAGAAAGGCACCATGTCTCTAAGCAGGCCTACTGTCGTAACACTCAGCCAACTTTGGACACTGGACACGGGATAATTTTTTCCATGACCATGTGTTCTTCTATATCCATCAGCCTGTTGATTTTACTGAAATGAATGACCGCGGTGCATTAAAAAAAAACCTCCTCATAAATGCAGCTTCCTGTGTTAATTCTTGGGTTAATGCTGAAAACACAGCTTAATCCTTTTTGAGTTGTGGGGAGGCTGGAGCTCATCATAGCCGACGCTGGGCGACGACAGGTAAACCCAGAACAACTTGTTAGACTATCGCAGGGCCAACACACTCACAACGATTCATCCTCACACTCACACCTAGGGGCAATTTGGAATAGCTAATTAGCCTAATATGCATGTCTTTGGCGTGTGGGAGAAACCGGAGCACCCAGGGAAATGCTCTAGCTGAGTCTGGGACTTGAAGCCAGGTCCTTCTTGCTGTGAGGCAGATGTGCTAGCCACTACGCCACCGTGCCACCCGAAAACCCATATTAAATAACAGGTCTTGAAACTCGTACTGAAGCACAATAAAAAAGCTCATAAAAAATGCCGTGGATATCTACTAATGTACAAAATGTATTTAAAGCTACTTTTATCTTCATGGAATGCCCATGAAACAAGTTAGTGCCTGTTATCACTTGAGTTATATGTTATACAGTATATATAAAAAGAAGTCAGTCAAAATTTTGAAGACTTTCCTGCAGCAGAAAACTGCTGCCGCGCTTGAAAACGAACCAATCCCAGAATTCCTCAGTGCTGTGGTATAAATGTCGTTTATACAGAGAGCCATCTGGAAAAGGAGCATGGAGACAGACCTGTGAGTCATGATGAAGGTAAGCCGTGGTCAATCCATCAATCATGTGACATATATGTGAAGTACAAGCATATTTATTTACACTTGCATGTGCTGGCTGATCTTTCACCAGAACTTAAAGAAGAAACGAAAAATCCTGAGGTTAATGATGAAAACAGCCCTTATGTCACCATGGCAGGACACTCAAGTAATATCAGCCATATATTAGCTTTTAACATTTGCATTAAAACATCCCTAACTTGGATATTTATCAGTCTATATGGACGTATTATTTTTGTAGGTATGCTGCTGATTTATGTGATTATCCCAACTATTCCTCTGCTCCTGCTCATCCTCGTGGCCTCGGTGACATGCTGCTTCCAGATGCTAAGCAAGAGGTGGTTACAAATAATGTGCTCACATTACATAAAGCACAGCTGCGCAGTAATTACACTCTCAATGTGCTACCCAAATACCGCAGCACACACGGCGATTGGCAAAGCAGTAAAACAGCAATACAATGCTAAGCATGCACATGTGATTTCTATATGATTCACTCATTTATTCGTGTGCTTTTTAAAATGATTTATTTCTTTGCATGTGTGATTTCAACAGGATTCATTTTAATATAATTTATTCATGCACAGTGTCATGGTTTCCACCTGTTCATCTCCATACACAGCACAGCTGAGCTAGTCTTTTGGATTTCTGATTCTGTCCCTGCCTACGATATTTCCAGTATGCCTTTGATCTTTTCCCACCTGTTTCTGGAATGAGTTTGTCCTACCTCTGAAGTTCTGACCTAACCTTTGGCTTGGACTATGTTTTGGATATCTTTGCTTGGTTTAATAAATCCCTTTTGTTTTAAGTTCTGTATCTTGCAGTAGAACCGAAGATGTGGCATAGTCTTCCCCTTTCCAGGCTTGCAGTGGAGAAGATGATCTTTTTATAGTATGAACCAGCCATCTTCCCATGATGGTAAAGATTATGCACAAGATGGTTTCCTGCTCCAGTGCTGGCTCGTTCCAGAATGCCCGGTAGACCCTAAGCCCCTTGAAAATATTTGGGTGTACTGCATGGTTTACTAGATTAGAGGACCGACATGCCAGTCAGTCGAATTCCTCGTTCGGGTGGAATACCCCTGTATTAAGGACTCCAGTAGCTTCAGGAAAAAGCTTAAGGAAATGTTCCATGCTTGCATGAAGGAGCCACCCCTTGATTCGTTGAAGGCTACAATTTCAGGGCACCATGAAGAGGCTAACAAAGCAGCCTTCACCTCATTACACTATAAGGAGGCTAATGAGGCCTCCTTCAAATCAGACCACCCTGAATAGGCTAACATGGCAGCCTCCACCCCTGAGCACCCTTAAGGGGCTAACAAGGCAAGCTCCAAGCCTGAGCATGCTGTGGAGGCTAATGTGGCAGTCTCTACCCTAGAACATTCAAAGGAGGCTAATGAGGCAACTTTTACTCTGTCACCCTCCAACCCTCCACATCTGCTCACCCTGGCACACGCCTCTTATGGACTTATGGTCTCTTATGGACAACCTCAACAATCTCTGACACACACTATGTCATTCAAGGACAGGTAATGGACAGGTACGGGTGGAAACAAACCCATAGCTCTCTCTAGTGACTGACAGGGTAGCCTCCAATCCAGAGCTCTCGCTAGAGGCTGACAGGGTGTCCTCCAACCTAGAGCTCTCGCCAAAAGGCTGATGAGATTACCTTGAACCCAGTGATCTCACCTGTGGCTGACAAGCTTTCACTCTGGAGCTCACACCCGAGGCCAATGGGACAGTCTTTTCAGCTTAGTATCCGTCTGATACCAACAGGGTACCCTATGCTTTAGAAGAGAAATTGGTGTTCTACAATGAGGAACTTGAGGAACTTGAGGATGATGATGTTGCAATGGGAGGTCTGGTATCGACGTGAATCTCTGGATTTTATTGCTAATGATGAACTTGAGTTTAATGTTGAACCTGCATTTGATGATGATTTTGTATTTAACACCAAACAGTTGTGTTGTGTTAAACCCTCATTTGAGGAGAATGATACTTTTTGGTTGACTATGAACCTTTATATAAAGACGAAGGAATCATGGTTTGACCATCGACTAGTGTTTAAGTGTAATAAAGACTGTGCTTATGTGGCCACTCTGAGACCGAAGCCTGCCACGGAACCTGAGACTCAAAATCACTTCTATTCCAGCTTTCTTTTCTGCATCTCCCCTATGTTTCTGCATGTGTGGGTTTTAGTGCCAAAGTGCTCAGCACCACCCAGATCCAACCTCTCATCAGCATGTAAGTTCAAGCAGGTGGCAGCCTACACCTACTCAGCTGCCAGGCTCTGCTCCAGAACCGTTTCCCAACCACTCCTGAGCTGAACCTGTTGTACTTCCTGAGGCCATCCCTAAGCCACTGCCTGAACAGCTTCTAAAGCCTGTTCCAAGCCCTAGACTTAGATCTTTGCCAAGGCCTTTGCCAGAAAGCATGATTGAGAACATCTTTGTGAGCATACCAGAGCCTAGTCCACATCATGGTCTAGGCCTATGCCTGAACTGCTTCAGAAGCCTGTGGCAAAGCCCACTTCAAAGTTCACGCCACTGTCCACACCAGGTCCCATGCCCCATGTTCATTCCTGGGTCTATTCTTGTGCTTGTATAGGTTTCCTCCGGGTATTCTGGTTCGTCCCACAGTCCAAAGACATACACATTAGACTAACTGGCTGTTCCAAATTGACCCTACATGTGAGTGTGAATGGTTGTGTGTCTGTATGTTGCCCTGTGATGGTCTGGCGAGCTGTTCAGGGTGTTCCCCGCCTTCGCCCAATGTCGGCTGAAGTAGGTAACAGCCTCTCTTCAACCCTAGTTGAATTAAGTGGCTCAGCAAATAAGATGAGATGAGACTTGTAGGGCACAGGGTTAAATTTATCCGTTGTTATACAGCTGATGTTAAATGAGTTTGGAGTTGATTCTTTAAATTGTATTGGAGTTGATTCAAAAATTAATGGAACCAAGCAGCCAAATTCTCCTTTTTCTTCTTTAATAGTGTCTAAAGTATAGTCAGTAAGCACCCCTTAAACACAAAAGCCCCGTGCTTGACGGGATGTTAGGATTTTATTTATGCAATTCATTATATTTATTAAGTGGCGACTCCCACAGTGTGATGTGCATTAAATGGATTTCCAGTCACTGCACAAGCTTGAGTTTGTGCAGTAAAAGACTTTCTGGAGTGCATTTAGCTTCTCAGGATAAACACCTTACACTTTAAAACAGATGCAGTGCTTGTGTTTTACTATCCCTGTCACCACCGAGACGCCCTATAATGATTACAGACTATTAAAGGGATGGCTGGTTTTAGTTCTCTGATTTAATTTACAGCTGAGTTGTATTTTATTTTTAGGAACTGAAGTGTAAATATATTTATTTATTAAGTGAAAATATCTAACCTTATCTATCTTACACATGATCACCCATGAATGATCATTATCATCATCATCAGCATCATTATCATCTCTTCCTCCTCTCTTCTGTCTGTATCCAGCTTTCTGTCTCATCTTTCTGTTTTTCCATCTCCCTGTTTCCCTTGTTTCTTCACCCCCCCCCACACACGCACGCACGCATGCACGCACACGCGCGCACACACACACACACACTCTGTCTCTGTTTCTTTCTTTCTCTCCACCTCTGTCTTTATCTATCTCTGTCTCTCTCTCGTCTAATCTCTCTTTCTTTCTCGGTTTCCGTCTCTGCCTCTCTCCATTACACTCTCTTATTCTATATCTTGTCTCTCCCTTCATCCTTCTCTCTCTTCCACTTTCTCTCCACCTCTGTCACTGTCTTTCCCTATTTGTCTCTCTCAATTTCTTTCTTTTTTTCCATTTTTCTTAATCTCTTCTCACTTTCTCCATCTCTCTCTCACTCTTTTTCCATTTTTCACCTTTCCTCTGTTTTACTCTCTCTCCTCTTTTGTTCAGAGTTAAAAAATTAAATAATGTGAAATTAAACTAACATTTCCACACTGCACTATTACATGAATTGTTTTTTCAATCGTAATAAATGTTATATTATCTATGATAACTTTTAGATCAGTACACTGATCCAAATCCTCTGAATGATTAGAAACATAAGTGTACATTATGCATGCGTATCAGGTGATTATTAAATAACAGTGGAAACTGTAGAGCAATTAAGTCACAAGTTTATGTTGCATGTTTACTTTTCTCTTTTCTTCACGTTGGACAGAAAACCAAGGACGAAAACTAGTGTGAACCAGTCAACATTGTGGATCTCCAAAACACCAAAATCAGACAGCGCAATGGAGGTCTAAAAAAAAGTACCATCTACGGTTTACTCAAAATCTCCATGATCTACACACTTGTACATGGTCTTCTAGTGAAAACCTCAGTGTTAATGTTGTGATGCACTTCACTCTGTGATAGCTTTAGCTGCTAAAATAAATCTTGCCCATTATTTCATTAATCCCAGCTTCCTCTTCACCTAACAGGCTGAATCCGTAATCATGCCTTCATTCCTGCTTCTCTTCTCTCATCCTGCTCTCCATTTCCTTCCCTCCCTCAGAGAGCTCATACTCATGTGCAGAAGGAAATCTTCAGATAATTGGCAGCAAACATGGAGAGCAATCAAATTACTGTAATTAAGACGAGTGAAAGCCGTTACAGGATCCAAGTAAAGAGATTAGTTTAAAGTGGCAGCTAAAATGAAATAGAGTTGTGCCTGTTCGAAAATAACTCTGTGCCAAAAAATAGATAGAAGAAAATTGCTTATATATGAGCACAGGAAATTTTAATTTTAAAAGCCCAGGGAATAAAACTCAGGCTTGTTAACTATAAATATCAAGTCTATATAAAGTCACTGTTTCTATATTATGTATTAGAGGTTAAATATCTGCACCAAGGACCTTATATCTTACCCACAGTTTGTGTGTTTGTTTACGCAAATAGCTATGTGTGAATTTTCAGGAAACCTCTATCAGAGGTGGGGTTTTGGACACGGAAGGCTCTATTAGATTTTCAAAATGATGCCGATCAAATTTTGGATCCAGGAATTTTTTTTAAAGAATTCTTTAATATTGAAAGATAGGACGATTTTTGACATCTTTGTTCATATGGGGAATTGATGTGCTTGGCCGAGGTTTGCACTATTCGAGTGCTCTTACTGTAGTATATTACGTGAGATACATACACAGGGGGTGTGCTGTTTTAGGAAATAAATATCTGTGATTGATAAATTTGTAATAGCAACAATTACCGCCCCAAAAGTTTATTGTTAAAGTGTTTTATTTATTGTGTAACAGCAATTTGTCAATTAAATAATTATGGACCTTTTATTTATTAAAGGATAATAGATTGTATTGTTTATCCATTTACTGTTACATTTAACAATCAAATTAAAACGTTAAATGTAGAGATGTATCCAGTTGTGGAATAAGCACTTTAACCCATGCCTGGGTTAAATCACTGAATTTGTTCACTAGCTCTAGCTCTTGTTTGCTAGCTTAGCTTTTATCAAAGAGCCAAATAAAAAGTTGGTGCAGGATTGAATAATTTTGCTAACAGCTTTAAGAAAAGGACAAGTAGCGTCAGGTTTGTAATTAGTGTTGATGGCTAAGTCTTACACAGTATTTCCCTCAAATAAACTTTGCCCACTTTGATGAAAGAAACAATGACATATTTCATGTAGACATTACAAGTCATCAGTGACTCAAACTTCATGCACAGACACCATGTTTCTTTGTACAACACAACATTATCCACATTAGATTATACATTTACATTCCCCGAAGCTTTAAAAAGGATCACACTGGTGTTAGAACAAGTTGAAACATACATCCGTATTTATGTGAATATGAGTCACCTACACAAAGCCTTAGCAGACGTGGATATTTTTTATATGCTCATATATTTTATGTCTCATGCTCATTATTGGCTTAAAATGTATTCATATCCCTTGAACCTTTCCACATTTTGTCATGTTACAACCGCAAACATAAATGTATTTTAATGGGATTTTCTCTGATAGACCAAAAGAAAGTGGCGCCTATTTGTGAGGGGACATTGATACAATGAAGGGAAGGACATTGATACAATGGTTTTCAAAGTCTTTTACAAATCATTATCTAAGTTTGTATTTGGCCCCTGTTCAATAAAATAAAATAAATACACATATAAAATCTAAGTCTAAATAAAATCTAGCGTATCCAATTGCCTTCTGAAGTCTCCAAAATAGTAAATACAATTCATCGGTGTGAAATCTAATCGCAGTATAAACACACCTGTTCTGTGAAGGCCTCAGAGGTTTGTTAGAGACCATAAGTGAACACCAGACAGGTCAGGGATAAAGTTGTGGAGAAGTTTAAAGCTGGGTTAGGTTATAAGAAAATATTCCAAGCATTGAACATCTCACAGAGCACTGTTCAATCCATCATCTGAAAATAGAAAGAGAATGGCACAACTACAAGACTCGCAAGACATGGCAACTGACAGGCCAGGCTAGGAGGGCATTGATCAGAGAAGCAGCCAGGAAGCCCATGGAAGCTCTTTAGGAGCTGCAGAGATCCACAGCTCAGAGGGAAGAATCTGTCCATTGGGCAACTGTTATCCATGCACTCCTCAAGTCCAGATTGCAGTTTGCAAAAAGCAAACTAGCATGTTCGTGTGTTAGAATGGCCCTGTCAAATTCAGACCTAAATCCAATTGAGAATCTGTGGAAAGACTCAAAAAACACAGACAATGCTGTTGGCAATTGGCTGTTCTCCATCCAGTGTGACTGAGCTTGAGCTGTTTTACAAAGAAGAACTGGCAAAAAACAAAGAAAATCATACTCCAAAAGACTTGCGCTCTAATTGCAGCAAAAGGTATTTTTTACAAAGTAGTGAATCAGAGGCCACAATACAAAAGCACACCACACTTTTCAGATTATTATTTTAAAAAATTTAAAACCATTTATTGTTTTCCTTCAACTTCACATTTATGCACCACTTTTACTGTGGAAAAGTTCAAGGGGTATGAATACTTTTGCAAGCCGCTATAAAAGGAGCAAATGTGAAAGTTCAGAATACGCGTTGTATGACAAAAGATAAAATTCATTATCTATTCAGTAGGTACGTATAAAAACATGTCTGCCTGTGAAGTACAGTTCAGTGGGTTTATTCGATGTGCGTTTGCTCGTGAGGTTTCGTTTTTCATGTCTATTTTTGGGGCGATCGTGAGTTCAATAAAGACATTGTGCAAATGTTCAAGTATGGATCTTATTTTGTGTTATTTATTCAATTCAAATTGGTCAATAAAGAGGTAGTGCCCTTAAATGTATTTTTTGTAGTGCTGTAATGAAACTGTTAATGTTGACAAAGTGATTTGTCATTTTTACCAAAATCTGTATTTGATTGGTTGCAAATGGCTCAAAACGCATCTACTGGTTAAAAACATCCTGATCCTTACAGAGCCAGTCCTGAGGTAGAGTCTACTGTGTGGCACTTCTCAGCATTATGAAACAGTAATTTAAAAAAGAATGTTAACCCAATGTAATCAGAGATGGGGGGCACATCCTATTGCAATCTGTAAAATGTCAAAATATGTATTGTTCAGGGTGGCATGGTGCTGTAGTCATTAGCATGCCGGTCTCACAGCAAGAAGGTCCTGGGTTTATGTCCCAGGCTTGGGCGTTTCTGTGTGGAGTTTGCATGTTCTCCCTGTGCTCATGTGGGTTTCCTCCGGGTACTTCATTTTTCTCCAACAGTCCAAAACATATTTATATCAGTCTAATTGGCTGTTCCAAACTGCCCCATCCTCCGCACAATCCTAATAGTAGGAGTAATATTGAGCATTTTGAGTGTAGAGACACTCAAAAATAAGACATCTGCCTCACAGCAAGAAGGCCAGGGGTTTGAGCTCCAGGCTTGGTGGGTGTGTTTCTGTGAGAAGTTTGCATGTTCTCCCAGGCCTGTGTTGGTTTCCTCTGGGTACTCCAGTTTAATCTCACAATCCAAAAACATGCACATTAGGCTAATTGGCCCCTTTGTGTAAGTGGAAGTGTGAATATTTGTGTTGGCCCTGCGAAGGACTGACAAGCCGTTCAGGTGTAACCCGCCTTTGCCCAGAGTTGGCTGAGATAGGCTCCAGCCTACCTGTGACCCTAGTAGGATTAAGTGGTTTGGCAAATGAATGAAAACACAGCAGGTGAAGTCATAAGAAAAATCTAGGGAAATACCATCCTTGCTGTCAGAAATAGTATAAATTAACAAAAAATTACCAAACCAGTCTTTTCATGTACTATTAGTGAAGAGATATCTTCTGGTGACTTTTAATGTGTAAGAACATTTTGCAAAAAAATATATATGTATAAGGGCAGCAAGTTGGTTCTGTGGTTAACAAGTTCTACTCACAGCAAGAAGGTCCTGGGTTCGATTCCAGTTCTCGGGTGTTTCTGTGTGGAGTTCAAAGACATGCACACTAAGCTAATTAACTGTTCCAATTTATAGCCACATCAAAAATTCACTAGTCACATTTTGTTTTGTGTACATTCCAAACAACAAGATCAATTTGCACAGGAGCTACGGCCAACTTTTCATTTGAAACACTGAATCTGTTTAACCAAAGCAGACAAGCAGGTGAACAAGATTTAACCAGAGATTAACCTCGAGGCTATAACTATAACTCTGAAAAGACACGACATTGTTTGATATTCAGCCTGATATCAGATTAGATACGGCACAGATTTAAAAGCAGGCTGCTAATTACAGGGTCGATTAATTAATCAGGCCTTCTCTTCTCCTCAGTGGGGGAGCTTGTCATTTCACACTCGTAATTACAGAGAGAAATGTAATCATGACTGTAGAGACTAATTATTACCCCATTTCAAAGAGAGGAATTGATTGACAGGCCCTGACTCTGTTCATAGGAAACCAAGACTCAAACCAGGACACACAACACTATTCCAGCCAATCAGCACCAGAAGCAGCTTATACTCGTGCACAGGACAAAAAAAAGTGAGAACAAGGAGGATAATTACTTTTTTAAGGTATAATTGAAAGATACCTTTTTAGAGAAATGTCACATACAACACACGCACAGATACTTATCTTAATAATTAGTTCCAATGACGATTTTTTAGTATTCTTCAGTAAATCCTTTTACTCTCTTTACTTTACCTATTAAAGCACGTCCACCTCCCAGCAAGAAGGTCTTCGGGATTCCCAGGCTCGGGTGTTTCTGTGTGAAGTTTGCATGTTCTCCCTGTGCTTGCATGGGTTTCCTCCGGGTACTCTGTTTTTCTCCCACAGTCCAAAACATGCACAGTAGGCTAATTGGCTAATCTGAATGCCCCTAGATTCTGTAATGACTGTGAGAGCAAATGGTTGTGTGTGTTGCCCTGCGATGGTCTGGTGAGCTGTTCCGGGTGTATCCAGCCGAGATAGGCATCAGCTTTCCCACAACCCGAGTTGGAGTAAACGGCTTGGCAAATGAGAAAGTGAGTGAATTTCCTCTCTGTATGATTCAGGTTGATAGACAGTCATAAGCAAAAAAATTGTCTCTCATGTGTTACTTGAAAGCAAGACCTATATGGAATAGAAAGTGAAAAACGTTATGACTGCTTTCTTCTCTCTGAAAATAAACGAATAAATATTTTTCATGGTGTTAGGTGTGGTTTGGTGTTAGGTGTGGTTTGGTGTTAGGCGTGGTTTGGTGTTAAGCGTGGTTTGGTGTTAGGCGTGGTTTGGAATCTGCTCATGCATTTTCTTTAATTGTTACTGTGCAAGATAAATGTTGCTTCTTTAATCACTATTTGCATGTCATGGAACTGTTCTGTGCTGGAGGAAGATGACCTCTGACCTTGCTGGAACATTCAGTGCTCTCATTTTTTTACCTATTAAGTAAATGATGAACTGAATTGTGTCCCTTATTTCTAATTTGAATATTTTTAAGAGAAATTTTCTAGAACCATTTAATTTCCTGTTAGCACGCGTGACGACTCTTGGCACATAAGTTTATATAAATAATTCTGCTGGGTACGGGTAAAAAAAAAGAAAAAGGTTAAAAATCTTTTTTTTCCATGTCCCTTTAGGGGCTCTGTAATGAAGAAATTTCTAGAAAGTGTAAAATCTTATTTAAAACAACAATTCCTCCCAAAATAATGTAGTCCTGTGTGTGTGTGTGTGTGTGTGTGTGTGTTTAGTCTTTGCTAAGATTTTGTGTTTTTTGGAATAATATTTCATGGGATGGTGGATGGTGGATTTTACTTGTGTTGAGAAGCTCTGCCAAAAAAAGAAGCATTGCATTGCTTCACATAATTACAGTGGGAGTGTTTAATAAAGATAACATTGGTGTGTTCATGCAGAGCAGTAGCGCAATTACATGGAGCATCAATTGATATTTGTCAGTCTGCAGACTAAAAAGAATGAAGTCTTAATTTTTTTTATTTAAGTGAAAAGTTAAGTGATTTATTATTTATTTCTTGAACAACGGGATCCCTGAAAAGTTGGAAACTAATGAGAGTTAAGCTACGAGTACATATGCATACATTTTGTATTTTTTATTTAATTTATATTTACTTCTCTATTTATTTTCTTTACATGTGAAAATGACTTTATTACTCATTTAACAAGTAGAGATAGTGCTTCTTGGTACTCTCACTGGTTCTTGGTGTTTGGATCTGATTTGTTTTGTAACCAATGAGCAGTCAGTAACTTCTACACATTTTAACTGGTGCTAGATAAAAGGAAGAAAGAAAAGAGAACATGGTTAACTGTAAACAAATACTGTGTCGGTGTCAATGACAAGCCAAAGAATTTTAAACTAAAAATGGCAAAATATAGCATCCACATTTCGTGCAGGGTCTCTAGTTCGACTTCAAGCCCAATTCTTGTCATAGGATTTCCTGTATGATTTCTGGTTTATTTAGACCTCACAAAAGGATGCGCTTCACCAGCAGGTGGACCGGCTACTCTCAATAGGTCTTCTAGGTATGAAGTTGTGTAAGTTGCCCTACGAATGACGTGCATCCCATTCACACTATATTTCCACCTCACGCCAAGTGTTCCAGATCCACTTCCACCCTGACCAGGTTAATGCACCTTGCAGAACAAAGAAATTAATAATAACCCAAGGCTTAGAACATTTTTCTATGCATCACTAATGCCCATCTACACATAAAAATATCTCCCGCAATGCATAAAACAAATATTAGTGTGAAGTACATGCCATAAAGGGCACAGCAACTGGAACGAAAAGCTGGCATGGTTTCTCTTCAGATAGCATGACTTCGAAATCCACCACACCCCAATGTTGGTGCAAGCACATTGAAAACTGAGAAAACAGGAACACCGAGCTCACAACAAGACAAAATGCAACACAATGCCTCTAAAAGGAATTCCTGGCACCAGTGTTGGTGCATTTAACATTTAAGAGTTGAAGTGCAAGAAAACCCAAAACAAACAACAATAATAATAATAATAATAATAATAATAATTAAAATAAACGTTAAAACATTCTTTGTACCACACCCCAAGATCATCATTCCCCAGCCTGTCAACACACCTTTGCCTGAAGTCCTCTACCAGAATACATTGGAACTGCCAACCCTCAGATTAGACACACCTCTCCTCTCCTCAGTGCACGTTTCACCTGGTTAGAATCTCGTGCAGGGCGAGGATGCATATATTCGCTACGTTCTCGTCATGATGTGAACCAATCTCAACTGTTAAAACATTAACCTGATCAAACTGTCTCTCATGTGTCTCTGTTAAGCACAACAAATACTACAAAGTAGAAATATTCTGCATGCATGCAAAAGTAATCAGACGTCCCTAGTATTATGGATGATTTTATTGATTTATGATTTTGCACGATGTCTTTTTATCTCACGTTTGTTGCACAATCTGAACTTCCTATACAGATGGGTCTTAACTGCTTCCCAGTGCATCCTGGGAAGTCTAAAGGCGGGACTAGACCCTGGATAGGATGACTTTTCATCAGAGGGCACACGCACATTTACCCCTTTAGTAAAGTGTAAACTGCAGCATAGTGTAAACTGTCCACCTTCCTGAAACATTTTCTGGGCACAGGGAGAACATGAAATTCCACAAAAAACAGAAAACCAAGATAGCAGGCACCAGCATGACACTAAAGTACAAAACGTGTCTGAACTGTTCTTCAAACAAAAATCTCCAAAATCTCCCATGAAGTACTCAGCTGGGTTGAGATCTGGTATGTACTCTAGGCCATCATGTGGCACACTATTTACATCATCATCATCATCTTCATCAGTGAACTCGTGTACCCTCTGGATAGGGGATAGACCACGCCCATCGGGATCAAATTGTTTCATCTTACATTCATTCATTCATTTTCTAAGCGGCTTCATCCTAATTAGGGTCACGGAGAGACTGGCGCCCATCTCGGCCGACTCTGGGCGAGGGCAGGGTTCACCCTGGACAACTTGGACAACACACACACACAGTGACTCTACTGTCATAGTAGCATACTTAATACCCAGTGTTTATGAAGAGATATCTTAAAGGAAGCTGGTTAACAGTTGCCAGTTGATAGGAGATAAGGTACAATTATGGCATTCATGCTTTATTACATCATTTACTTCTAATTAAAACCACATCAGAATCAAAGCAAACTACAATCGCCTGTAATACAAAAGCTTCACATCATTTAATTTATTATATACTACATGGGAACAGTGACATCTGATTGTTCCGCTGTCTCGGGATAGTTTATTATCCACCTCACAAACTCGGGATAATGCTGGAATTAAAATGGCAGACAAAAGCTCTGACATTCCATCTTTGAAACAATCCTATAAATTATTTGTAACATAAGCATTAATAATAATAATGATAATAATAATGATAATAACAATAATAATAATAATTATTATTATTTTAATAATAATAATAATAATAATAATAATAATAATAATAATAATAATAATAATAATAATAATAATAAATTATCCAGTGAAAAGGAAATCAATGAGAAGTGAAATTAATTGAATTAAAGCTATCACAAAGCGTGTGTCAGTAACGCAGTATAGGTGAATCAAAAATAATTA
>JBCNYG010000023.1:8750732-8768944 GCA_039654305.1 Porochilus rendahli | reverse complement strand
ATAATTTTTTTTTTTACTACTACTACATACATGCTACTATATATATAGTAGTCCGAGTTGGATATATATATAAATTGTACTCTGAGAAGGTTGAGATGGGCGCCAGCCTTCCCGCGACCCTAATTAGAATTAAGCTCTTCAGAAAATCAATGGATAAATGAATGAATGAATGAATGAATAAATCAACTGTTACTCCAATCCTGTTTTTGTAAGCTTAGAATGAGCCCTGTATGTCTACATGGGGGCGTGTCCTCCTCCACAGAGCCACCATGTTGAGCTGTAGTAGTGCTATTGATGGTATTCTTGGTGAAGACAATTTCCCGATGTGTTTATCTTGGCAGCATTTGGTCTGAGAGGAGCTAATGGTCATATTGATTTCTATGCCAATGGTGGGCTCGACCAGCCTGGGTGTCCCAAGACAATCTTTTCAGGTCGGTTCATAAGAACTTTACAAGGTAGAACTTTCAGAATGTACAGTATAAGCATGGAGTTGCTTTCTCTTCTTTTGTAGGAAAGTCCTACTTTGTTTGTGACCACCAGCGCTCTGTTTTTCTCTACTTGTGCTCTCTAAACCACACATGTCACCTCACTGCTTACCCCTGCTCCTCCTACACCGACTTCCTCAATGGCCAGTGCCTGCAGTGTGACGCTTTTAAACCAGCCTCCTGTCCTGTTCTGGGTAATGTGAAAATATCCTCATGTAGATGGGTAACAAATGAAAAGAAAATCTAATATGAGATGAAGCTTCCTTAGTATTTCTTGTACATGTCAGTGGAACTGTACATGATCAATAAACATGATGATGATGATGATGATGATGATGATGATGATGAGGGTGGGGGTGAAGGTGCTGAGAGGTCATAGCATATGATTTGGGTCAGCCTACTGTGCATGTTTTGGACAGTGGGAACAAACTGGAGTACCTGGAGGAAACCCCTGCAAGCAAAGGGAAAACATGCTAACTCCACACAGAAACGCCCAAGCCGGGGAATAGAACCTGGCCTTCTTGCTCTGAGGCAGATGTGCTACGCTAAGCACTGCACCCCCATGCCACCCTATATCCATTATGACAATATAATAAAAAATAAAGCCAATGGTTTTCTTTTTATTTGTCATCCATCCATGTGTACACAATACCACTGATGAGTGGGTGTGATAATTAATGCAGTTTGATATTTTTCTCTAGGATACGATCTGAGCCAGTGGAGGGATACACTGTTGACTCTGGGCCAGACGAAGGTTTATTTCTCGACCACAGCAGAGCTGCCATACAGGAGTGAGTTTTTAGAACTGTGGTACCTAATCTCTTCATAACATCCCATTTTAATCATAAAGGAACTACTTTTCCTTTTATTTGTGAAAGAGACGAGTTACATAGTGGACACTGTGACGTGGAACCAGTACCTGCGATGGGGGGTAGTTATCCTTCGACTTCACAGCATTAAAAACGTAACCGAGGCGAGGATTGACCAGTAAGTAACACTAAAATTATATATATATTTCCATGTAATTTTTTTCGTGTAGTTGATGAGAAACGTGTCTGTTGTTGCTCAGTAAGCTGCTGCGGTTCGAGCAACACAGCTCCATGCGGTTGCTCGCCCAGTTTGACGAGGACTTGTATCCAGTTCAGAAAATCTCCCTCCAGATAATTACTGGGAATGTGATTGGACCTCACTGTAAGATTCGTCTCCACCGCATTACCATTACGCCACTGGATCTGCCAGAGAGGTGAGCGCCAGTTCAAGAGATAAGCTGCAACAGAATTGTCTTGTGGACTTTCCATAGTGATAAATTGATCAAAGGCTTTATTTAATAAATAGAAACATAATAAAAGTATACGGTAATTGCTAATACACTACAGCCTTGCACACCTCACTGCCGACTGTATTCTTATAACAGAGAGGGATTCATTTATTAAACTGCCTAAACCACTAGGGTCACAGCCAAGTCCGGGCAAAGGGGAGGTACACGCTGAAGAGCTCACCAGTCCATCATAAGGTCAACATACACAACCATTCACATTCACACCTGGGGCGAGCCAATTAGCCTAATGTACATGTCTCTGGACTGTGGGAGGAAACCAGAGTACGCAGAGGAAACCCAACAAGCAGAGGAGGAGCAATCTCCAGACAGAAATGACCTCGCCAGGCCTGCAACTCAAACCCAAGACCTTCTTGGTGTAAGGCAGACTTGCTAACCACTACACCACCATGCGGTGTATAGATAATAAAAAAAAGACTAACAAAATAACAGTTTTCCAAAAAAAAAAACCCCACAAAAGTAGAAATGAAAATATGACTAAAAATCACACTAAACAACACCGCACAAACTCTAACAAAATAGGAATGCAGGTAAAATTAGCATTTTTATTTTAGTTCTATTTTCCCCCTTGATCTGTGCTGTGGCTGCTAACACCACTTTAAAGATGAAGATAGACAGTAATGAAGTAGTTCCAGAAGGTGGCAGTAAAGTTAAAAAACTGATACTTAAACAAAATATAAAATAAACTAAAACTAACCAGTTATTCAAAACTAATAGTGTACTTGTAAACAGACAACAACTCAACTAAAAAAGGTAAAAGACTAAATAAAAATAAAAACATAAATTCCAACACTATAACAGCATACCTCCTCCTTAATTAAAGGTGACCTCTTATCAGGGTTTTTTGTTTTTTTTAAAAAAAAAAAAAACAGGAAATATAGACTGTTGTCTCTTTGGAATGAAATTGAATCAGTCACAAAGTCTTCCTGAAACCATTTGCTTGCTCCTGTACACAAGTCTCCTGAGATTATTAAACAATCTGATGAGATTAGTGAACTTTTTCCTTGAAATCATATGCTCTTTTCTGTTTGTCAACACTTGATCTCTGACTTTTCTACTATCTACAAATCAGTGTTGCACTGACAGGTTATTGTGCTTTAACGTTTCTCCTGTCACATGGTCTTGGTATTATTGTAAACAGACACAGAAGCAAAACAAGATGTTAAAAAGGTGTTATATTCAGTGAAAATGAACTGATACTGGAAGACAAAACACAGATTACTCAGAATAAAATCCTTGTGGTATTTTGAGCTATGTATGATATATGCACATATATACACAATGTACTAGGAACAGTTGGGAGGTACAAACTGGATATGAGCATTTCATTCATTTGCTCTCATTTCTTCTCCAGGCCTTCGATGTGCCGCCATGACCTGGTCATGGAGGAGAATGCAGAGGTCACCTTTAAACCGCTGTCATGTGATCAACCTCATCTGTAAGGCTTCACAAAGCTGTTACCTGCTGTATGTTACAAATACACACCAGCTACACCGAGGAGCGTGTAGCATCTGGTGAAGAAGCAGCGAAGGAAACATGGCACTGTGGATGACCTCCTGGTGCCTACACACGGACAGGTTATATATTAGAACACCGAAGAGATGGTTAAGGACTTTCTTCTCCACTGTCTAATCTACTGCATTTCGCACCACTGGAACAGTTTATTTGGATTCCTGGTATGAATAAATGTATTAATCTATTTATTTCCCTGCAAAGGAAACATTGACACTTCATAATGCATGTCTATACTTTTTGTCAATTTATTGCTTTAGAGAAATTGTTTATAGTGGTGGTGGTGTTTTTTTAAACTCAATCCTGTCAACAAAATAATTTTAAGAATTCTTGAAAGCTCCTCTCATGGATCTTCTGTTTTCTTGAGGGTCCTATCTGATTGGCTCTCCAGATGAGCCAAAGTCACAGAGCACCACTTCTCACCGTGCTGAGCTCTGGAATTTCTGTTCTCTTCATGTTCTTGTGAGTTTCCCGGAGGTCCTCTTGCTTACTTCCACTTTATGGATTGGCTAAGATCAAGTTGTCCTAGCCATGAATATGTGTGTGAGAGAGATGGTGTGTGATGGCCTTCTGTGTATGCTTGGGATGTTTGAAGGGCTGAGAAACAGAGTGGTAAACAACAGAAAAATGACATGAAAGTTCTTGCAATATTAAAAACCATCAGGGATAATGTTCACAATATGATTCAATTAAGGAAGACGAGGTGACCATTCTGGTACATATAGACCTTTTCCACATCTGTCAAATCATCAGCTTCTCGTATTCCAGTTTTTTTTCCATGTAGACATGGAAGGACCACAACCAAAATAGATTTAAGAAAGGCAAACAAGTTTTGTAGATTATTTATTTGTACAAAACTATATGTACAACATGAAATGATGCTTAACATAAAAACAATTGTTTGTCTTACAACAAATTAAAACACACAGAAGGGGAAGAAAGAGGAACAAATTGTACCTGGACACACTACTAATGGAATCTCAATAAATTTTACAAATCCAATTTAAGCTGCTTTAATATGAACCAAATATCCGCTGAAGGTGTTTCTGCGACCGTGATCAGAGGTTTATTCTGCTAACAGCTGGTAATGTTTTTAGAGCTGGTGTGATGGTGACTGCTGGTGGTTTTAAAAAAAGAAGAGATCCATGAAGATGAAAGCGAATAATTAATCACATAACATGTAACATTTAATCAGGATTAATGAATCTCTACTCTCTGTAGAATCACTTCTGTAGAAATGTTTGAGAAACACTCGCGTGCGATCCTGGAGCTTCTCTTCAGACCTGTTGCTCACCACTGCGCCCCTGGAGACATTTCAAACATTACAGACAGAACAAGCAGCTTTAGATCGTTCCTGAGTAGAAAATGGATTCTTTAGTCTTTACCATTATTCGCCTTTCTTTTCACGCGTGGACCAGGCCGACCACGTCGGCGAGTGAAATTCCGCCTGGTGTTAAAATTCTGGATGGGTCTTTTTGGATGAGGTTTGTCCTGCAGTACAGAGGTGGGACGGTACTTAAACTGTACTTTTTTTACACACTCAGAACCAACACCAATATCCCATCCACTTACCCAGAGTTCTGTTTGCTGAGACACCTCCTCTGACCAGTCCGCTTCCCCCTCTGCCTCTTCACCCACAAACACAGACTCGTTCTCCTGACTGAGCAGGAACACCACATATTAATTGGTTTAACAGAAAAGTGATTAACTTTAGGGCTGTCAGATCTAAAATGATTCACTGAAGATGGAGAGGATATCTGCGTTCTCTCTCAGGAACTATTCAGAGATATTCACTGAGCTTGAACTGAATAAATGTTTCAGTACAACACCGGTCATGCACTCTCCATTAAGGCACCTTTTGTTTTACGAAAATAGGCTTATTTATTTATTCTTTGAATTTTACGAAGAGTATTGTGATCCAATGTGTCTCAATAACAATATTAACACCACACAGCCCTCATTACCATAACCATTAATAAAGTCAAGTTTGTTACCTCTGAGGTAGAATCTGAGAAAAGCTCCCTCCAGCGATCGTGATCTTCACACCTTCTAGTCGCTCCTGTCTTTTCCTTTCCAGGTCATGACGGAGATCACCAGGAGCAGGAACATGTGGCTTCTGCTGGGACTAAACCAGGAGGATTTTAATAAGTGAGGGATGACTTTTAAGCCAAGCCAGATAGTATTAATTACATAGATGATATAAGTGACATGTACAGGTTTACCTGTATCGACCCGATCTTGCAGAAAATCTGAGTGTCTGAAGATGTGGAACCAAGTGGTCTAAAACATAAAAAAAAAAATCTAAGAAAAAAAAAAAAGGGGGGGGGGTTCCTTTCAGGGTTCCAATAAAAAACCTGGTCAATACACCATACTGGCCTGTACGGAGACCATAATACCACAAGGGACTTTAGGCAACTAAACTATTTCTCACTTTTGTTTAAACCAAATTCACTAACCAACAAAATATACAGCAGGTTGGAGGGTTTAATTAAATTAATCTGAAGAACAGTTTGTCCTGTTGGAATTTAAAAGTGTACAATTAACCAACCAAAACCTGAACAAAATCATCTTTAAAGTGAGTCTCACAAGCAATGAGTTAAATTCACAATCTGCAGTATGTGTGTTTCAAAGTCTAGTCTACACATTAACAGAGGTCATTTTGAAAAAACATTTTTTAATTTCTGTTTTTCTTTCTTACACAAGAATTTTTTTAAAACACAGATTTTCCTGCCTCCTCACAAAGAGGAAAAATAAATAAATAAATCTGCGCCCACACAAAAATATTCTGAAGAACATGCCAAAGTTAGCAATCAACAACTCTAAGATCACGGTGGCCAATCAGAAGCCAGACCTTCTCCAAAAACCGGTGATGCCGTGGGAATGTTGGTTGTAGCAGTGGCTTCCGCAGCACATTCTGATCCCTCTGATCTTAAATATAGTGGAAGATTAACTGCATCTTTATATGTAAAAATGTAAACCCTCCTGTAAAGTTAAAACCAGTACTATATTTCCTGTCACTTATAACACTATGCGAGTGAAGACAAAAGGCCCAAAGGCAGAGGAAATGTTTAAAAAAAAATTACTAGTTAAAAATAAATAAATAAAACTGTGCACATATAGACAAGGTTTATATTATCCCTCTCAATTAAGATAAAAAAAAAATCTGCTGTCAAAAGTGGATCAATTCTGCTGCAGCATGGATTAACAAACAAAAATACAATACTAAAAAACACACTAATAATTTCAATAATAAAAAGTGAAACCAATGCTCATGCACAAAATACAAAAACAATGTTAAGGTTTGTATCACGCATGAGACAAGTACCTGTTTATGATTGGCCCGGTACCCTCCGCCCCTTCCTGTTCTTCTACATCCACCAAAGAATACTCTTGTTCATTAGAGAACCGTTCATTCAGAGTGATGCCTTGGCCTTGAAAATAATTTTCTGATACAGAACAAAAGCATTAACCCAAATGTCCTTATCTTAATCCTAGCTATAAGCACCTTGATTAACTAGATAACAGCTGACCTTTCACATGATGCACCAGGGTGATTATCTCCTGTGCGAATGTTCCAGAGTGCACCGGTGTCTCTGTAAATGTTCCGGAATTCTCCCGCATAGGCAGGAAGTCGAGACGTTGTCGGCCCACATTGACCAAATCGAATGATAACTGCCTTTCAGGGGAATAGCCCAAGTGGCTGCATAAAGGATTGGGGAAAGCAGATGATGAAGAAGGCAATCATAATATTCAAATACATGAATATGAACCTGAGAATAACTAACTTTGCTATCGATCCTTCACTTTACTCTTATAACGATCACAACTTCAACTGTATCTAGGCATGGGCACCTCCGACAAGCTTTCAGGGCTTTAAAAAAATGTCTACAGTTTAATGTCAACCATTTTAAACCTAAGACATGGATGTAGTTGTCTGGCTTAAATGTTCCACAGCACAGCTTTGTATACCTTGAGAGTTTTTCTGAAACTTGTGTACCTTAACGCATCCACATTGACAATATTTTTAATTACCTGAATGAGTGTTTCCTTTACCACATATGGAAGGGGTCCTGACCTTGAGTGGGCGGGAGGTGTTACTTGGGGCACCACGCATGTGCAAAGTGCGATTTCTGTGGGGCCGAGGGAAGTTCACTTACATACTTTTCTGTTAAGCGCATCGACTATAGTGCGGTTTGATGTGTTCTGCCATTGTGCAAGGTTTAGGTGACATTTTCCTTTAATTACTCTTTTTAATATACAAATTCATAATTTTACCAGCCAGAGGTGTGTGTGTGTGTGTGTAAAATTATACTCCTAAAGACTTCTTGTATATTTGCCAAATCTTTTGTTCCACCAAGGGCTCATCAAACAAATATAATAAAGCCAATACACTAACATACAAACCTTAAGATAGTGTAACCCCCACAAAAAAAACACACCAAGAGAAATAGTGGAGGGTGGTTTATACAGAGTATGAAATGGGGATTTAATTCTCTCTTTAATATCTTGTTTATCCCTCATTTAGATCATCTACAAAGATCTCTCCTCTCTGCTGACTTTGAGGAAGAACTGGCAGCTTCAGGCTTGTTTATTATCCTGTTAAAACTTTACATAATAGATGTGGCATTATCTGATCCTCTCTGAATATCTATATTTTATACAGTTACACTAAATATGGTATAAAATCCTGCAGGACTGAAAGCTTGTCAGATATACCAACAAGAATCAGTTAGTGAAAGGCTCGGCAAGAGTGCATCAATAATTAATGACCCCAATCAGAACTTAGTTCTTCTTACTTGCTGTTGCGTAAAACAAAATTAATTTCCATTTCATTCCCAACAATCCACACCACTGGGATTTGCAAACTCTGGTTTGTGAATCAGTCAATTGCTACACAGGTCAGTAAATAGTGCCACTCAACTTTGAACATTAAACATAGTTGGATTTCTACAGAACAAACCTAAACAACCCTCAGGGCAAATTAAAAGTGTTGTTTTGTTAAACTCAGCTGAATGTTTGAACTTCAGTTTGATGTGAAGTTTATTATAACCTCAGTCTTTGCAGCATGTATCTAAAAAGCAGAGTTTGGCAATAAAGGATTCTTGCGATATTTATTCATTTTCAAGTTAATCCCTTAGTTTACTTCCAGCCTAAATTTTTATAAATGTATGTGTGGAAATATTTTACACAGGTCTTCATCAGATTTAAGTTGGTCTTTAACCTTTGCTGCTTTTCAGTACTCCTCTGAGGGTTCAATGGATGGATAAAAGTTCATGCCTCTTTTCACGCTCCGATTTTTTCCTTCATCCTCTGCCCTGGCATCAACTTTGATGGACTTCCTGTTGCATTAATGATTATGTATTTTCCACATTTATAACGATGTGAGAAAATGAGAACGATGTCCTTGGATGACGTAAGGAGTAGGAAATGACAGCACATGGTTATTCAGTGATTATAGGAAAGCTCTTTAATGACCATCATTATGACGACATTTATCCTTGTACCTAGGCTCCAAAATTAGAGATTTGGAATACTTCTCACAAGGAGAAAGCGTGGGCTGGTGTGAGCTTAATATACAAGCAGATATCTTACATATCTGAAGAATCCATCCACTCATGCTGGTGAGTCTTTGTTCTCCATTGTCCCAGACCTAGTCAGATAGTTTTTCCTTTATCAGAGGTCACAATGTAAGCTTGCTTCTTTACGCCTCGTCTCTGTAAGAAGCTGAATTTCATCCATCTTATGACGCAGCATCCACTCACAAATCTTTACATCATTGAGAGATATTACTGATGAGACCTGAGCCATAAGAAGACATATTCTTCAGAAATCTGTTTCCAGTCTGGGAAGGGGAAATATTTAATAGTGAAGTAAATCCTCTTGCAGACTTTCAACAGTCCAGTTCTGAGTAGTGTGTTGCAATGGCTGCAAAAAATGATCAGCGAAATTTCATAAATATATATTCACTGCAACCATAGATGGCCAAGAACTGTTTCATTCACACAGAGAATCGGTTTCTTTTTTCCCTTGATGTTAATATCACAGATCTGCCTTTAATGACGTTGAGCACCAACTGGAAGATTCAAAAGCTCTTCATTTTGAAGTGTAGCATCAGCCAGGAGGTCCACATCTCTACTTCCAATGTATATCCAGAGTTGTGGCATTCACAAAATCAAGGAATGATAAACATAATTCTGTGGACTTACCTTCAGCTTTGAAAGTAGCAGCACATTACAAGAGCTGTAGATACTGGGATTTTGGTGGAGGCATTATCTTCAGCATCCTCTTCAAAAAAAAGCCATGTGATCAATCAACCAACTCTTGCACCAACCACCAAAGTCAGGGGCTCTTCAAATCCATCTCAACGATCAGGTTCCTCAAACACTGGATGTCCACATATCCTAACTGAGTGAAGACTCCATTCCTCAGCATTGGGTAAGTGCATCTGATCACTGCCAACAGAATGCATTAACCTTTTAAAAGACCTCACTGTTCCTTGCTTAACATTCACTGTTTCTTGCTTAACATTCACTGTTCCTTGCTTAACATTCACTGTTCCTTGCTTAACATATTCAGACTTAGACAACTTGAGCATACTCCACTTGATTGCAGGACAAATCGTGTGCGACGCAATCTTTGCTACAAATCTTCCCATCATCCTTGTCTAACCTCTTGAACATAACCTTGGATAAATGGTTGGACTCTCATTTGATTTTCTTCCCTTGACCTCCTGAAATCCTTCCTATATGGAAGCCAGTAGGCATAGCGACGGCTTCCCATTTCATAAATATGTACAGCTGGTTCAGTCATCAGCCTTGTGTGAAACTTGTCACACCTCACAGACAAGGTGGTAGCAAAGAGACAGGATACACAATACTGGCTTCATCCAAGTATCTTTCACACAGAAACATCCATTGGCAGTCTGAGGTGTGTGATCACCATCTATAACCTTTTTCAGATCAACCGTGAAGGTCCCGGGTGAAAGGGTTCCTTTTTCATCCAGGGTAACGTGGACATTTCATCTTGTGATGTGCTTACAGAAGAGTCTCAAGTAACCCAGTGAGCAAAGTATCAAAAGACATGCATACACTGAAGAATTTCTTTGTGCAAAAGTTCTGAAGGTCTGACGTATCATCTGACCAGTTTCCATTGATGTCCAGCATCTATTTAAGGTATTCACCTTCTTGTGATGATGCTTTCTGGCAATGGTCCAAATTCCAAAACGAGGTGCTTTCGTATGAAAGATTAAGTCTTCTTTAAGATCTGGAAAAGAGGCATGAACTTTTAACCGTACCCCCTTCAGCACTACTGCGACAATACTATACCTGCTCTGATGCAAGGGACGACTCATGTCCACTTTGATCTTGAGAGTCTCATGACCGACAAAATCCATTCTAGCTCCAGGATGGTTTGGGTTCCTATGTTGATTTCTTTCCAGAATGTTTCCTTGTCCGAGCACACCTCCAGGTTGCGTCTCTTCGTCCCAGTCATGTACAGAGGCTCTTGATCTGTTGCTTTCATCTATTCTGAAGTCTTGATCATCCACTGCCCTTTGTTCGTGGGGCTCTCTTGGATGTGATCCCATCCTAGGCTGCTCCTTGTTTTGGCGCATGCCTTGCAAGGGAATTCCTCTTATAGCCGAAAAGGTATGGAATCTGGAGTCTTCCCTCATGTGATAGGTTGACGAACCACTTATATAATCCCTTCCATGTTTACGAGGTTCCTTGCTTTTTGAGGATTCTCTTCCTCTGGAAGGATCTCTACCCATTAAGGGTTCACTTCTTTTTGGATAACCTCTGTCTCTTGATAAATCACTGCCTCTCAGAGGATCACGGCTCCTTGGATGCTCTTGGTCTCTAATGGGATCATGGCTCCTGGGATTCTCGTGGTGCCCAGCAGAACCACTGCTCATTGGATGCTCTTGGTCTCTAATGGGATCATGGCTCCGGGAATTCTCCTGGGGCCCAACAGAACCCCTGCTCCTTGGATACTCTTGATCCCTACTTGGACCACGGCTCCTTAAATGTTCCTGCTGGCTGACTAGAGTGCGGTTCCTTGGATGCTCACGCTCTCTAACAGGATTACCGATTCGTGGTCGCTCTCGATCCCTGATCAGATCACGGCTTCTTGGACGCTCTCGCTCTATACCTGGATCATGGTTCCTTGGACGCCCGTGTTCCCTAGCTGAATCACGGCTCCTCTGACGTTCTCTGTCCCTACCTTGACTGTGGATCCTTGCATCTTTTTGGATTCCGTGACCATGCTCTACTATAACAGGGGCAAAATGTGGACTGATGCCCCTGCGTGACACAGTATACTCCTCCTGTGTATTCAAATCTTGGAATCCTTTAAAATTTAATTGGTGCTCCTTAAAATTTGACTTCATTGACCTGTATTGGAAAAGCAAGTACAATATTTAAACATTACAACAACACATTTAAATAATAGTAAAACGAACAAACGCTACATTTGCTAGTCCACTTTTTAACCAGTAGCCATAAGCTGTCCAATCAATTTCTATCCATCTACATACGCAATTACAGGACTCAAAAAGAAAAACACCAACAGGATTAAATAAAAAAATAAAAAAAAAACATTTCCCATACATATTCTATGTCTAGACATTTGTGCCTTTATAACCTCAGTCATATTTTCTCCACTCCTTTCCTTCCCCTCAGTAGATCAGTGTTCCTGTACCTCTCATTATAGGGGCTTCTTCCATATCGATCGTCATGTTCTTCATTATGATAGCCACGTTCCACTCTGCTATGTCTCTTTCCGTGAGAATGTTGTGGACTGGAACTTCTTAAATAGCGCCGGCCTACAAGTCCAGCATTGTGTTCGTTCCTTCTCAGGCCTGGATCCCGAATCCGGTCATGCATTTCCAAATTATAGTGTAAAGCTTCTGAAGAAGACAGTCTTCCCCTAGTCAGTTGTCTCTGACTGCAAGCAGAGTTCTCTTCAAAATTCTGGACGCCATCCTCTGTCTGGCACTTTGACATGGATGAAGATTTACGCTTCCCAGCACGATCTATTGCCTCGATGAACTTGGCCCAATGGTCAACCTGCTCCTCTGCTTTAGAGGACTCATTATCCCAGCGTACGCCGCCTTCCACAACACTTTCTGAACCTCTCCACGGGTCAGAACGCATCGTTGCATGGTACTGCTCACCGTAATATCCATCTCGCCGTCTGAGCTGCGCCGAGGTTCTGTATGAACGAATTTGTTAGTAATTACAATTAAAATATTAACAAATAAATAAAAATCAACAACCACCCATAAGATTTTTTTAATTAGAATTTTATTGAGCTTTAACTTAATGAATCCAAGTACCTGGAATGCAGAGGGGATCTTGAACGTTGCCGTGACATTGTCACCTTAAAAACAAAAGAATGTGAGCCACATGACCAGCCGATATAAAGGAACGTGTACGTTAAGAGTGAGGCCAGAGTCAGCTGTGTTAACAATGCAGTAGGATATCTCATCTCTATTAATGTGACCCCGTCTGGTTCAATACCTGCTTTAGTTTCTCATCACACATCCATACCAGTGAAAGCAGGAGAAGCTGAGAGCATTACTAGTGATGGGTAAAACAATGTAATGCTTCTTGTTATTTATTTAGAAACAATTTTTTGAGATAATTACACAATTACCTCATTGATCACACAAGGAAGGCACTTGCGTATATGATGGCAGGTTTCCGAATGCAAACACCAGAACAAGAATCACAAGTTCAAGCTTCATTCTCAAAATGTTTAGCAATGCCCATTTTAGGAGATTTCAAATGGATAACAAGACAGAAACTGAGCTAAAGAAAGATTAGCATAAATAGGGCAGAACGGTGGTGCAGCGTTAGCACATCTGCCTCACAGCAAGAAGGCTTGAGTTCGAATCCCGGGCTCAGGGCCTTTCTGTGTGGAGTTTGCATGTTCTCCCAGTGCTTGCGTGGGTTTCCTCCAGGTACTTCGGTTTCCTCCCACAGTTCAAAAACATGCACAGTTCCAAACTGCCCCTAGGTGTGAGTGGGGGTGTGTTTGTACATCTGTTGATGCTGCAAAGGTCTGGCAAGCTGTTCAGGGTGTACCCCGCCTTTGCCAAGACAGGCGCCAGCCTCCCCATGACCCTAATTAGTATTAAGCCTCTTAGAAAATGAATAAACGATGATTTTTATTTATTGAGCCTGCCCTGTTTTTCTCCATGTATACAAAGTTTCACCCCACAACTTCATACTGATTCAACAACGTACCAGTTACCATTAACAAAAACTGTCACATCATTTTCAAGCATGCTCAATTATTCAACTCCCCAAATATCAACAGGACGTCAGAGGATGTTAGCAGGCATGGGTTTCAAATCACGGTATTACAATAGGCGTTTTTTTTGCAATGAAATCAGAGGCACAAAAGTTACCACAAAGATTTATTCTGTACAGTACTCATGGTCCAAACCAGGCTAATATCCAGACTTTGTTCATTCTGGATTTGATTCTGGTGGCTTATTGGTTCGAACAGCAGTTACGCTGACTACTGCCTTTGTTAATAAGACTAACATATAAGGATTGCCTGGTGTTTTCACAAGTACCTATACAAAAAAATAACTACAGATTTGTCTTGGGATACCATATGCAGGCCATCCTCAAAAATATCTTTGTTCTACCAGGGAATTGCTGGCACACGTTTTTAACATCGGGAGTTACACCTTATGCGGACCCAAAAGAAACTTTATGAGACATAGTAAACTTAAACAGTAACATCAGATATATTGTTTACATGGTTCACCAAGATAACATCCAAGATTGATCATGCTAACATTGCTACTGTAGGACAACCACAAAGATGTTCAATCTTATCCACAAAGGGCCAGTGTGGATAATACCAGTGTGACTGCTCCTTGCAGGCTACATATGCTTGTTCTGAGACCAAAGTGTAAATAATTTTAATACTTTCGACATAATTTTTGATTACTATATGTAGTAATAAAAAAAAAGATTATTTTGATTATTGCCCTCCAAGTAACTTGCAACAACGTTGAATCGATATCGTTTTAAACTCAAGTTAAAAAGCTTCAGTAACACTTCAAATACACACAAAGTTAACAAAAAACACAACATTTTAAATAAAACATTTTGATATTTTACTAGTAATTCCATTACATATTTCCTTTATAATGTCCATGTTTATAACCGAATAGATTAGCCCCAGCAACGTTTCCAGTTAGCAAAACTTCCTTAGAGCAGCTTGTTAGCCATGAACTTTTAACAGCTAGACCTCTGCTACCTAAATATTGAATACATATACTTTTGTTTTCCTCTGTAAGAAGAAAACTGAAAATAAGAATCTCTCTAACTGGATAAGACAAAATTCCTGCTTACCTACCAACCTGCCTGCTAGCTTTAGCATTAACGTTAGCAACATTAGCTTTAGCGCTTACCCTCTCCACTTCTCACTGTTTAAAATGCTAGAAGACGAAACGTCCACCAAAATACCAGATTTCAGCACATGGTACAAAAAATGTTAAGAGTAAAAATCGACGCGTTTCCGTCAATAACGTGCACAACAATAGCAACTATAAGAAAAAAGCGCGTGCTGTTTTCTATCCAAATGGTGACGCGAGGTGAACGCCATAAAGCATGAACCGGAAGTACATAATGGCTTCCGCTTTGTATTTACTATTGGTAGTGGAAAAATCGCCCTTTGAACCAAACCTAAACTATATGAATGAATGTATGTATGTATGTATGTATGTATGTATGTATGTATGTATGTATGTATATATATATATATATATACATACACACACACAAATTCACACCTTGGGATCAGTAATCCAGCACCCAGGCCCCACACTGCCCCCCCCCCCCCCACACACACACATCTATATACATTTCACTAAACTGAAATCAGTAGAACATATTAAGTACCATACGCTGGCTTAGCTTTGTCTACTTTTAATGATTTTTTATTGTGCAGCTTTTTTTCTTAGTTTATGTCCTAAGTAGTGCTTTTTCTTAAAAAATAATTTGTGAATATCATCTACCATCAGATGGTGCCATATGTGCAAAAAGGGAAAAAAACACTCATTCATTCACTCACTTTCAAAATTGTTTAATCCTAATCCTACATGGGTTGTGGGAAGGCTGGAGCCTATCTCAGCCGACACTGCGCAAAAGTGACAGGCCATCACAGGGCCAACACCGACAACCATTCACACTCATATCCACTCCTTGGAACAGCCAATTATCCTACTGTGCATGTCTTTGTAGTGTGGAAGGAATCCGGAGTACTCAGAGAAAACCCACGTAGCACACGGAGAGCATGCAAACTCCACACAGAAACGTCCAAGCCCAGAGCTTAAACCCAGGACCTTCTTACTTTGAGGGGGATGTGTTGACCACTGCGGTGCCATGCCACCCATAGCATTTTTTTACATTTTGACATAAATGAAATCTGAATAAAAATAATGCAAAAAACCCCAGAACTTTACTCAGTGGCACATCATCCATCTAAAAATAACAGCCTGTGGTTCTGCATAGGGTATCAATCCAAGAATGTAGGACCATGTGTTATTAATTATTTAATTAACAAATTAAGTAATTAGTCCATTGATCAGATACATGTTATTGATAAATCAATACTTAATTAAATTATATAATAAACATAAATAAATCAATTGTAATTTTTATTAATTATAATAAGTTATAATATGTATTTATTGTGTAGTTATGAATTATTACTAATTCACTGTTTGATATTCTCAGCACCATTGTCAGTGATTTATGTGTACTACTGAAATACCTTTAAGTAAAGAAGGAGCAACGAGGGGTGTGGCTCAATAATTTTATTGTTATTTTAATGTCCCAGGTGGTTTTTCTGCCATTCCAGAGTATTTGATTCATGCACCACTTATCACCATGGAGAAACGGATTTATGTGAGAATGCGAATGAAGCTAACCCTTTCCTCCCCAGTACTCTCCACCCTGAAATGTCCTCTTATGGGTCCTGAACCATTCGTGTTTATCAGAAGTGTGACACAAGAGCATCATACACGTCACTGAGGATCAACAGCCATCTGGAACATCAGGAATCCATACAACTGCATTCGCATGCAAAACCTAAACACACCTCCTGAGTACGCGAGTAATAAACAGAGCCGTTTAACAAGTTAACACAGAGATTTAACGTATTGGAGAGCTTTAAAGTCAGGATGGTTACTGTTCAGCTACTGTGTTGATATTTCATCACTAGTGTACACACTGTTTCAGATTGACACTGAACCCGGCCTGCATAGTTTACATCTTTGTAAAGTGTTTTTTTCTTCTTTCTTTGTGTTTTTGGAGTTATGGATAAAAAAGCACACTTTAGAGTTATAACAGCTTTATGCTCTCATGAATTGGCTTACTGAGGAAGTGCGGAACCCTGATACAGTACATGACACATCACACTCAACACATATATACAGAACACACATTCAGTTTGCTGGTCATTTGTACTCTTACAGCAAAACTGAACAAACGTTGCTACAAGGCTTGTGTACCACCCTACTGTGTGTTTACGGGAATATAAATATCACTACGGCTGCAAGAGTACAGCAATACAGTTGCTTCCCCCCAGCAGTTACTACAGAGAAATATGCTGAAATGGTATACCCATGAAGAAAAGGCAAAGCTTTTTAATTATAATTATTATTAATTGTTATTATTCGTAGTAGTAGTATTCTACATATAACTTGATTCAGAGCTCCTTCATTTTTCCCAGGATGCACATGGGTTTCCCGCAGAGAAGCTTGTAAGAGCTGGAACAGAGGCACGACAAATCCCAAACCATTCTTCAACACAGCCGAGACGTATGAATGAACTATACCCTAAAACAAAAGGTTCAATCAGAAATAGATCCAGAGCACATATAGAACACAGTGAATACAGTCATCAAAAGTAGGGACAATATGATATAAACAATACAAAGGACTAGACATCCCACTAAAATTTATAAAAATTCCAGACAGTCCAGGAGACTGCCAAGGGACCTAGAGCAACATTAAAGGAAGTGTATTCTAAATGTGACAGTCTTTTTTTTTATCTATCTGGGAATCCTTTTCTTTCCTTCTTTCGTTTTTTAATTTGGTTGTATCCAATTCCCTCCTTTAAAGTACTACCTTTCCTATCACACGACCACCAACAACCAGGGAGGAGTGTAAGTGTGCATATGGCCCCTCCATGACATGCAATGCTACCACCAGCATCTTTTCAAACTGCTGTGCTTTTTATTTATTATTTGGGGCGGTCTAACACTCGGAGAGAAAGTTCTATTCACTATAAGTACAAATGTGCTCAGTGACGCCCATAATTGGCTGGTGAATGACAGGGAAGTAAGCGTATGCCATCCCTCCCTCCTGTGAGAGCTTCGCCAATTAGTCCCCATGGACTCCCGGCCATGGATGGCTGTGGCATCAACCTAGATTTGAAATTGCAGTCTCCAAGTTGGTAGTCACACACCTTGTCGATGCGCCACTTGGGAGCCTGGGAAGCCTTTTCTTACAAGGGGCTGGTGGTGTAGTGGTAGTGGTGCTGGGATCATTGTCAAGAGGTTGTGTGCTTGAATCCCTGTTAGACCCCCACCATGGTAAAACCCCTGTGTTCTGATCTGATGAGATCAAGGCTGAACTCTTTGGTCATAATTGGACTTTTCACTGCTGGTGATATAATCTCTTTTGCTAAAATGATTTAGGACTTACAGTTGTGGTATATCCAACTGGACTACATATTAAACTATAGTAAAATTTCTGCTACATGGTTTGTTTTTTTATCTGGTTTCACCCAAATGAGGATGGATTTCCCTTTTAAGTGTGGTTCCTCTCAGGGTTTCTTCCTCGTGAACTGGGG
>JBCNYG010000023.1:8731876-8748198 GCA_039654305.1 Porochilus rendahli | reverse complement strand
GTGGGAGGAAACTGGAGTACCCGGAGGAAACCCACGCAAGCACAGGGAGAACATGCAAACTCCACACAGAAACGCCCAAGCTAGGAATCGAACCCAGGACCTTCTTGCTGTGAGGCGGACGTGCTAACCACTACGCCACCGTGCTGCTCTATACTTCTAATTTCCCGTTATAATAACAATGAAGATTTGGCAACTTTGGAACTGAATGCATGTTATTTCCACAATCTGAATATGGAACTCAGTACGAGAAAAAACTTTTGAACATAAGCTACAATATTATGATCACCTGCAGCACTAGACCGTGAGCTTATCCATGCTCGGCCCAAGACTCTGGATGAGCACAGAGTCTGCGGCTGCGTTGCTGAAGCTTTGGATCAGGTTTTTGTTGCAGTCCCCAGCTTTAGGATACGCAGCCTGTCCAGTGAGATGTAGGAGATCCAGTGCCTCAGGGTTCCTCGTGAGGTTCTCTGAACTTTCGCTAATAGGAGAGTATTCCTGCATCAGCTCATCTCTTGAGACTGGGCTGAAAGCAGCAGAGAAGATGCTGTGAGTAAAGTGAGTATGAGTGAGTGAGGTGAGTCACTATGGTGTTGTGCAGTTATAGAGAATACCTAACCTAACATCCATGGATTGGACACCATCTGAAAGATCATCCACTGCACTGCCCTTAGCTTCCAGAGGCTGTAGGTTTATCACAGGTGAAGCAGCTGAGATGGGTGATGGGAATTCACCCATAAACTCAGCAAAAGTGGACTTTTCTGAGGGTACAATCAGCAGTCCAGAATCTAAATAATAGCAGAGAGATACTTTATACCTTAAAAAATCATTTCTGTTAGATTAAAATGTTTCATTAAGCACTTTCAGACCAGTGTTCAGACCAGAGTTCTTCGAACTTTTAGAGGAACCATCCCCTTTACCTTAAGGATCTAAGGGCCACTGTAGTTCTTACAGTTCAACATCATTTTGAGGGGATCTTTTAGCTCCTACTTAATAGAATATTAATGCTGGCTTGCTAATACTAACGCTTTAAGAGTCATGAATCACAGCACAGTGATGACACTATTCTCATGGCTTGTAACCTGGCACTGAACGTTCATTGTTTTGAAACAGAAATCATAGCAGTTCATGCGAATGCCAACGCTATCACTTTCAACAGTAAATGCAGAATGTAAATATAATTTATGTGCTATAACCTGCAGACTCCAAGCTGGAAACTGACTCAGTCACTGAGGAGTTGGACTCCGTGTGCGTCTCGTCCTTCTGTAAGAACACAGAGAGGAAATATTTGAGTTCCAGAGTCTCCACTTCTTATTGCTTTCTCCTTGAATGTGTGTGTGTGTGTGTGTGTGTGTGTGTGTGTGTGTGTGTGTGTGTGTGTGTGTGTCAGACCTTTGTCTCTGTGTCAGTTTTTCTGGTCCTTTTCATGATCTCCTCAATGCGCTAGAGTGCGAAAGGTTTTAAAACACAGCAGTCAGCATTAAGAATGGAATAAAACATGCTGCCAGTTACGATCTGAAAAAATAATCAACTACAAAGTGGATTTAAAAAAGTGCAGTTACTTTTCCAAACCTGATACTGATAATTTTATATTAAAGTGCATTTTTTAAAACATAACTAAGATTAACTTAAGTAGTTATACTATATTTAAAGCAAAAGATAACCAATGTTGTATTAGGAGCACTCAATATAAAGTGAAGACTTGATTCCTAGAGACATCTCAATACGGCTTGTTAACAAAGCAGCTTGTTAAGTTAAATCTGACAAAATACAAAAGAATGCTGTGCGTAATACGTACTCAGTGAGGAACTAGTTAATGTGTTGGTGACCTGGACGGATAAGTACCTTCTTCCTCTGCAGTCTCTCTTGCTCTTCCTGCAGTTTCAGCTGCTCTCTTTCCTGCTGCTTTCTCTCTGCCTCTTTCTGTACCCTCTGGAAAGCCTCCTCCCTCTATCACACACAAACACCGACACATACACACAACACAAATGGAATAGTTTTACAGGACATTTATAATTCATTCATTCACTTTCTAAGCCGATAAATTCTAATTAGGGTCCTGGGGAGGCCGGCGCCCATCTCAGCCGACTGGGTGAGGGCGGGGTAGATCCGGAACAGCTAGCCAGGCCATCGCAGGGCAAAGGACATTTATAAATTAAATTATCAATTTATTATGAGACCTCTCTGTCCAGCTGGTCCTGGAGTTCTTTCAAACGTCTTTCCTTCTGCTGCTTGTCATTTTCCTCTTTCTTCTTGCGTTCTTCTTCTTGCTTCTGTCGCTCCTTCTCGGCTTCTTGAGCTGCTAGTGCCTGTCGCTCGCGCTCTTCCGCCAGCTTCCTCTGGAGCTCTTCAGCCTTAAGCCTAATGCAAACACAGATGCAGTCATTGATTTTTGCACAGTTTTGTAAACTGCAAACAATCCCATAGATTTCAAAATGCCTTTAGAAAAGTATGCATTGTGATATTTTGATGCTGGGGACATGCTGGGATTTGTATATTTCAGGCTATTCTTTGCATCATCCATGCGTGTTGTCAAGGAGGAGGGTCAAGAAAATCATCAATCAAGGCTATCAGGAAACACCTCATAGAAGGGGTGAAAAAATACAAAGAAATTTGGACACGCCTGGTATCTCATTAGGATGTCATTAGCCTAGCATATTTTCTTTGCTCGACATTTGCAAGAGTGAAGTGTTGGCCATATACTGTACATCAGTGTGAATAAACTGTTACTAAAGAAACGGGAATGCATTTGAGTAAGTACATAAATATACATCTGTGCTTTAAGTCAAGAAAGCTAGTATTATGACCTTCTGACCAATCAAGATGGAGCATGTAGTAGTGCTGTGGTACATATAGTACATATACTGTATATATTGTCACTACCTCTCTTCCTCTAGGCGCTGTTTCTCCTCCTGCTCTTTCTGCACTCTGGCCAGCCTTCGCTTCTCAGCCAGGAGTCTGGACGCCTCCTCGGCATCCGTGGTTCCAGCTTTTCCAGTTGGAGTCACTGGAGACTCTGACATAGTAATAAAACATTACACGGTTTCGTAAATTAATTCTCCATGCAGCTCCAGCCACAAACATCTCTACCATTTGCCAGAGATAAGAACCCCTAAGAATCACTTAAAGTACTTCCACAGGTGTAGTGAACAAAGACGTCTGTTTTTGTGTACAAGAAGTTCAAGATATGGATTAAGGAGTAAACAAATACTGAAAATATATATACACTGCAAGTCAAACGCTTGCTGAGGGCTTAGTCAGCTGAGCTCTAATCGCCTCGAGGTAACACAAGCTGAAGCAGATTCAGTTTCAAGAGAATAAAAAAAATCGTTCATGTATCAGTCGGGTACAAATAGTGGCTTGAAATCTACCATTCGTCCAGCTTACCTGCATTATGTCCGAGTTCTCTGCTTGTAGATTTGGAAATCTTTTCAGTTCTTGATGTTTTCCTATCCAGAGTGCTGGAGTTTTTACTCTCGAGTACTTTCTCCTCTCCATCAAGCCTCTTGTTGATGTCTGCCCCTGGAGTCATGACTCTGTGCCTCATAGGTGAGGTGGGGTACTGTCCAGGAGAGCACGGAGACTGGATACGACTCTTACATGACTTGGACCTTAATCAGTACACAGAACAGACAAAAAGTAATAATTAGAATAGATGGCTTATGAGTGCTGTGATTGACAGGGAAGAACAATGTATGCCCCTCCTTCTCAGATTTCAAAATTCCAGGATTTGAGCTTACATTATCCTGGAGGTTTCCTTGTGTAAATATGAAAAGATTTTTGCATCCGAGTCTAAATACAGTCCAGTGTGATGAGAGAGGGGGGAAAAAACTGTGACAAAATCTGACAATGTTGGAGATGGAACCTTTTGGGTGTGCTGGGCTTCTTGCAGCTCTTAGTAGGAGTCATGGGAGACTCGAGTGTCTTTGTTGACGACTCAGTGATCACGCCGATTTGCTTCTCTGCCTGTGAACAACAAATATGAATTAAAAATTCTTATATATGTAATATGATGTTTTATGAAGCAACAATAATTTACTCTTTAAAAAAAAAGTTTATTTTTCAGCTTCTGCCACTATTTTTATCCGTGATCTGCTAATCGATGAATTAGTTACAATATTGCTCTGAGCCTGAATGTGGCAGCTTGAGAAACCTCAGAAAAAAGCAGGAAGCACTGAGATCAGAGCAATGCAGTTGCTAGGTGACCGTCTCCTTGGTGGTTTGTATCATACAAAATTCTGAGCTTGAAAATCTAAGCTGTGCAAAACTAATACTAAAGAGAACAACATAAATAAATGAGGTGCTAAAGGGATTGATGACCTGGGGTGTTTTGGGGGTCGTGGCAACCCCTCGGGACTCCTCCAAAGGTCCAGATGTGGTGCTGGTCTTCTTACGCTCGGCTCGACTCGGGGAGGCCTTATATGGGGACTTGTGGGGGCTGGGTGAAGCTAAATGCGGAGGACAAAGGAAAGACAGCTGAAGGGCGGAGGGCCAGAGATCATACATTGCATAGAAAGAAAGCTAAATAATGATTGGTAGTGGATTCAGTAACACTTGCCTCTCCCTGTTGTTTGGGTGAAACCAACTGAGGAGTTTGAGGAGGAGAGATGGGTGATCAGGTCCATTTCTGGACATTCTGGTGGGATCATGAAGTCTGGTACTGGAGAGAGGGAGAGAGAGCAATTCATTTTGAGACCAGAATAGAGCTGTGCGTAATGTTTGCTTGGTCATTCTAGCCTTATAGAAACCTGTATACAATAAACCTTTCAGCACAATATCTTCCTAACAAATATATAATCATAACCAACACCGATATTAAATACGGTTAAATGCAGAAGTTTGTATACCACATGGTCCAAAGGAAGTGAAGTAGAAATGTAATTAATACCAAAAAGTAATGTGTTGTACTACAGTGGTAAAAAAAAAAGCATATTTTAAATATTTATGGCGAAAGAATACACCAAGACGGGAAGTACGGTGGTGTGGTGGTTAGCACGTCTGCCTCACAGCAAGAAGGCCCCAGGTTCAACAAGGGGCTTTCTGTGTGGAGTTTGCATTTTCTCACTGTGCTTGCATAGGTTCCCTCCAGGTTCTCTGGTTTCCTCCCACAGTCCAAAGACATACACATTAGGCTATGTAGCTGCTCCAAATTTCCCCTAAGTGTAGGAGTGTGAGTGTGAATGGTTGTGTATGTGTTGGCCATGTGATGGACAAGCAAGCTGTTCAGTATGTACCCTGCTTTGGCACAGAAGTGGCTGAGATAGGCTCCAGCATCATATAAACCATGCATAAAACCAAAGATCTGCTCGGTTTAACTGGACACAATTGCTCCCCCAATTACCTTTGCTCTGATTGAGAACAGATTTGTAAAAAGGAAAAAAAAAAGGATAAAAAAAATCTTTGTGTTTAAAAATTAAAATTAAAACTGTGCTGCAGGTGTAGTAAAATTCAGCCTTATTTACTGAACTACTAATCTGCATGGGGATTGGACGAGTGATGTCATTGCTGGGATGTGGATTTGCATAAATAATGAACCAACAGACGAAATATCCACCCTCCCCCCTTCGTCCTGTTCCTCCGTCCTTAGCAAGCACAGTAGCTCTGGCATATCCACCCTTCCCGTGCACACGAAACAGGATATAGGTCTGCCTCTGGCTATGTGTGCTCTGTTGTAATGATGAATTACTTCTGGTAAGCTTTCATTTCAAGAAATGTCCCAGTCGCACATTATCTATATTTCTTATGGAAGAGAAATGTTTAAAAATGCCTCAGAAAGACCACACCTCATATGAGACAAAGTATACAGTGGAGTATGACATCACATGCATAACATGGGAGAAACCTCAGCCAGCAACCCACACACACATATACAAAATGGAATATGTAATGACAGCAAACAGCTGGATATTAGTACCGGCTTTGGACTGGTTGGCAGGTGGGAGAGAAGCAGTCTCTTTGACTAAGATGGAGAAAGCATCAGTAGAGCGGGGGGCAATCTTACAATCACCTACGTCGCAGGTGATGCAGAGCAAAAAAAGCACAGGTTTATGAGTCATATTTTCAGTGCATAACACCACAACAAAACAAAAACACGACAACAAGAACTCATAAAGTGGCAATTCCTACTGAACAGCATGTCCTCCATGCTGAATCTGCAATTTAATCAATTGGAGCAATTCAGTGAAATTAATATAATATGAACGCTTTTCTTAGATTAAACAAACAAACAAACAAACAAATACATATATCAGAAAATTCACCCTGTTACACTAACCTGATTTCATGTCTCAGACTGCTGTGTGCTATAGCCAATCAGCAAATATAGGTAAAAATTGGTTTTGTTTTTCCACTTATGGACCACTGTACAGTAGATATTCCAAAATGGTTACATACCCCTGTTAAGGTTTGTGTGATGCAAAAACCACAACTAACAAGATATGTCAGATCCTTTTCTGACTTCCTTTAACGTGAAATAACCAAAATAATTCAAAACAAAATAATTAGAAATCATTTTAGGGGAAAAAGTCAAACAGCATACAATAACCTGATTGCACACCCTTTATCTAATATTAAAAAACAAAAACAAAAAAAAACCCCTCACCTTTTGCTTGTAACACTGCTTTCAGTCTTTGGAGATAAGAGTCTAGTAGCTTGGCGCATCTTGATTTGGTCATTTGGTCCAGATAAAGGGAATCTCTTGTACTCAGTCCCTTTTAAAGAAATTTTTTTTTAAATCTTGACTCTGGACTATTCCAAAATGATGATCTTATTTGCCGTCTCCCTTTATTGCTTCCATCTATTGCTTTCATCCATCTTGAGTACAGTACTTAAAATGTATATTTGTTTTCTTAAAATATATTTTTGTTTTCTTAAAATGTATTTTTGGTTTCGTAAATTGTATATTTGTTTTCATAAATTGTATATTTGTTTTCTTAAAAAGTATTTTTGTTTTCGTAAAATGTATTTTTGTTTTCGTAAATTGTGTATTTGTTTTCTTAAAATGTATTTTTGTTTTGCACTTCCCGGCCACCGTACTTTTATAACAGTGTAGATGAACCATTCACATAGACATATACCAGGGAAGTGAGTGTATCAGTGTGTAACCAGTAACATGACTATGTATAAGATCCCACTGTGGAAAAATATCAAGAAAGGGGTGCAGAAGAATTCCCCAAACATTTGATGTACAATAGAACACTGTGAAAGTTTTCATCAACAAGCAGAGAAAACTGGTGCATTACAATGATGTTCCCAAGAGCAGGACGTCAAACCAAAACAGCTGAAAGTACAAGAAGGATATGTATCACTGAGGCTGCCAAGAGACCTACAGGAATGTTAAAGGAGCTGCTAGAATATCTATAAAATCTTGTCTGGGCTCTGGGGTAGGGAGACTCAACAAGCGGGATTCAAACCCAGGCCCCCCGCGTTAAAAATGACCTCTAACGATCATTCATGTGTTTATCCACCTGCGCCACCTCTCCACCAAGGAAACACCCCATTTATCCTCTTAATCAAGGCTTCCTGTTTGTCCCGTTTATTTAATATTGATGGAATTTTTTACAGGTCCATATATTATTGTAGCCTTTGATTGCAGCAGTAAACCAACGTTAATGCGATATCTGTTTGTACTAATGTTGATATTGAATGTTTGGGTTGGAGGCTGTGGATCTTTAACAAGGATGAATGTCTTTCATTCAAATTACATAAGAGCATAGAATAAGAATCAAATTTAATTGAATGATATGATAATAAAAACTGATGGATATCTGTTTTCATTATTAGTCTTAGATTCAAAACGTATATCAGGGGATATACAGTGCCACCTTTTGCAGCAATCACAGATGCATGTCTCTTAGGGTATATCTCTTGAGATCGAGACATCTAGACACTGGGATTTTTGCCCATTCTTCATAGCAGAATGGGTCCGGCTCCTTTAAGAATTTCTCTTCCTCAAGAAATTGCCTGTATTTACCACCATCCATTATTTACTCAATTTTGACCACTTTCCCATTCTCTGCAAATGAAAACCATCCCCACAGCATGATACTACCACCACCATGCTTCATATCATATGATTGTGTTCATAGTATGTTGGGTTTGCACCAGAAATAGCATTCTCCTTGTTGGATAGACATGTATGCAGAACTTTAAAATTTTTTTATATTTAGAATTTTTAAGATCCCGAGTCGCAGGTTCTGTGAGGTTGTTTCTGTGTGGAGTTTGCATGCTCTTCCCATGCTTGTGTGGGTTTGCTCTGGGTACTCCTCGGGTTATTCTCCCACAGTTCAAAGACATTATGCTAATTGGTTGTTCTAATTTGTCCCTATGTGTGGCTGTGAATGGTTGTGTGTGTATGTGTGTGTAGGCCCTGCCATGGATGAGTGAGCTGTTCAGGGTGTACCCTGCATTCACCAACAGTCTGCTGAAAGGCCCGAGCTTATGAGCAACCCAAGTAGGACCAAGTGGGTCGGCAAATGAGTGAGAGTGTCTTTACCAATTTAGACTATTTTGTGTAGGTCCATTACATAAAATAAAAAAATTAATAAAAATCCATATAGAGTATAGGTTGTAGGGCACTACACTACACTGGAATGGCTTGATGTAATTGGTTCATTATTTCAGGATAATAGATATTAATATTCATTAAAAATATTTACTTGTTTCTAACTGGTGGAAAGCCATCACATCATTTTTGTAATTTTTAGCAATTTTTTTTATAAGCCTAATAGTAATTATCTATCACAGACATCAAATGAATGGAAGCTATTTTTAATGATTCAAAAGACAATAATATAACTTTTGCTTTTGTATGATATGGAGAATTATTCAGATCTCGGAGCGTGTTATCCAATAAAACCCTTCGATCCGATTAATTCTCCATATCATACTTTGCCTCGTTCAATAATTGTTTATTATTAATAGTTTGAATTATTAGTTTGCTTGTCTTTTGTTCCCATATAGTATATACTAAAACAATTATTCACCGCAGGCTTGGAGGATATCACTGAATTGATTAGCCCCCCTCGACGCTCCGTCTCAGATTATTCATCGATATTTACTGACCTTCTGCAAATAATTGTTAGGTATTCCATATATGTAAGCTGTTATTATGATGTTTAGGTTAGGCCTACAAACATGCCCTCAGGTTTAAGAATCTGAGCACGGATTTATGAGCTCATCATTATGTCCATGTACATACACTTTTGACAGCCAAAAAAGACTCAACAGGCTTCGGAATCGCTGTATCATGTTTCTCAGATGACACAATGAAACAGCGTGATGAAATATTAATATATCTTGTCAGCAAAATGCTGGAGAGCAAGTGCGCTTTGGATACGGCAACTAAATGATTATTTTTTGAGTCAGGATGGATGGTAATATGATCTGTACTGTGGGGAGAAGAAAGAACATTCACCATGATGACGAGCTCAGAGCAGCTTCTAGTTTTCTAAAAGCAACCACAACCTAACATGAAGCTGGATTGATGTATCTCTCTTTATATGTTTATATAATTACACTGGATCGACTCATGCATCATGTGGAGCTTCAGTCACTCGGACAGGGTGAATTATTAATGTCGTTATGAATGCACCACAAAGTCCGGGTGCGCTTCTATGTCGCTGTCTCTGCTTTGTGAAAAAACACTAAAGTGGTTTGATCTGATGATGGGAAGGATGCTATTAATGCAGGATGGAGAAATCCAGTTTTGTTAATAAAGTGATAGGAGAGAAATGGAGACAGCAGAACACAGGCAGTGACACTTAGGAGGAGGAGAATATATTTAAGAGTGACGCTGGAGTCTATTCAGTATCTGAATCACTGAATTGCTAATCAGGTCTAACCTTGAGCTTCAGTAGCTCCTATTTCTGCATTAGGTCTAACGTTGAAGTGCTGCAGTTTCTTAGGTAACACCCACACCGGCTCTGGTATCTTTAAAACCAAAATTCCACCCCTGCATTGCAGCCTACACACCCTGTGTTATATGCTGTCCTCCTCCCTCTTCTCCCCCGAGTATACAGATCTCAGACTCACCCTCACAGGCTCGTGGTGGGCCACCCCATGTCCACCGTTTGGGTCTCTGCTCCAGCGGCGGGCCACGGTCATCTGAACGCCGCATCAGTGCTTCTAGGTGCTCCTGTTCATTGCGTTCCAAAACAGGGAAGACCAGATTTTCTCTAACTGAGCTGTCACTGCGACGCCGCGAGGACGGAGACAAGGCCAGCTGATGCTCCATGCCGACCGCCTCCCACCCTCACGCTCACACTCACTCACACACACACACACACTCACACTCACACTCACAGAGATGCACAACCTCTCTGCCTCACTGACTGCTGGATAATAACAAGGAAGGGCCTTGCCCTGGGAGTGTGTGTGTGTATGTATGACTCCCCCCCCATCCCCCCCCCCTCCTCTCTCTCACTCTCAGGTGATGGAGCAGTATAAAACAGCACAGCTACACAGCGTTGAGCACAGAATAGAAACCCCGCCCAAACCCCTCCCTTCACCCCCTGATGGCACCCGGCTCTACACACACACACACACACACACACACACACACACAGTGTAGCTATGGTAATGCCACAGGTCACATCAGTGTTATCGGGAAATCTCTCTCTCTCTCTCTCTCTCTCTCTCTCTTCTTGCTCCTGTTTTCCATTTACTCAGTGGCTGCATTACCTCTCTAATATTAACTCTTAAAATGCCCCAGTGGCACAGATTCCGATATATACACTCACATATAATACACACACAATATATTCACAGTTTATATATATATATATAAGATAAATATGGAATGGGTTTAGCAAAAAATGAAATAACTAAAAGCACTATAACAAAAACAAACACGTGACACTATGCTTCTTGGTATCATTTTGTTAATATTTTTAGATGAAATTAGATGAAGATTGTGGACAAAATTATTATTATTTTAAAAAAATTCAAATAGTATAAAATATACAGCTTGTTGAAATGTTTGTTCAGTGCTGCCCAATAATTCGAAATGACTCAATCAATAGTCAAATTACTTACTCACTCACTCGTTTCCACAACCGCTGAACCCTATTTGGGTCACAGGAAGGCTGGAACCTATCTCGGTCATCACTGGTGAAGGCAGGGTATACCTTGAACAGCACGGCTGATCATAGCAGGGCCAACACAACCATTCACACTCACACTCACACCTAGGGGCAGTTTGGAACAACCAGTTAGCCTCTGCATGTGTGGGAAGAAACCGGAGTACCCGGAGGAAACCCACACAGGCACAGAGAGAACATGCAAACCCCGCACAGAAACACCCGTGCCGAGCTCGGACCTCGAACCCAGCACCTTCTTGCTGTGAGTTATATGTACTAACCACTACACAATGAGAGAATAAATAATATAAGTAGAAATATTAAATAAATATAACTTGCAATGTGAAATGATTTATATATTTATGTTTCGTTTATGGTTTATCTGTAAGAATTTATTTTTTGGAGTTAATAGGAGTAATATTGTTTGATACCAATATTAATTTTAGTATTTAATGCTTATATATTATTGTAGACGAGTGAAAATTATTCATGTTTTAAACTTGTATAAGGAGACTACGATATCATCTTAAATCCTTATTTTTCACCAACGTCGTCTTCTGAGTCAGATTAAATAGATCAGACATGAAAATTTAAATGGATTCACACATTTATTTTCCTGTTTATTTTTCTTGTGAGTATGCACTAAAAGTAGAACAGGGTTCAGATATGGATTTATTCTGATGCCTCTGCAGAGGAAACGAAATCAATGTGAAAGCAGTACAGTGGCCAAAAACAGAGTCATCTAAACTAAGACTTTACACACACACACACACACACACACACACACACACACACACACACACACAAAGCATTAAGTCCCTGACCTGGAACAAGTATATCAATCTATTAATTTAAAAGCACAGACAGACAGTTTCAGTCTCACCGTTAAAGATGACACCGAGAGGAGAAGCACGAGCCTTTCTAATAAAATAATGAGTGACTTTGTTACCGTCTGCTGCATTAAATCAGAAATGATGCTGAGTGTGTCGGTGCTCACAGTAATTTATGTGCCTGTCAGTGTGCTGGATGTGGGGATCAATGAGGTCATCATACCAGACCACAGTGACCAATCGTTAACATGGTGGATGCCAGGGCAATGTTTTCAATCAATCAATACAATGAAATCCACCATACGTTCCGCACATCTCTGTAAGCTTCCTTTTAAAGAATTTAAATATTATTAGTGTATACTACACAGGAACAGCGCAAACTGATTTCTACCTCAGGATAACGGACATCATCATGCTTTGCAACTTGAGATAGTGCAGGAATCAAAGTCACTGATTTTGAAATCCAAGAAATTCAACAAAATGCTGTCCCAAAAAATATGAAGAAAGCTACAAAATAAGTCCTTCATGTTTTTCAAGGTTATGAAAAAAACACTGTGTGCTTGTTTGTTAGCAAGACAATGCAAAAAGGTTTTTTAAGGACTTTCGACTTTAAAGAAATTTCGACTTGAGGTGGAGCTTTGGATGAGGTAGAGTCCGTAGGATTTTAAAGAAGATATGGGTCAAATACTATACCAGGAATTTTTTTTTAAGAATTCTTAACCTTTTGGTTGAGGTTTGCGCTCTCAGAGCTCTCTTGCTGATTTGCTGTATGCAGTAAATCTCTCTGTTTTTCTTAACCGTGGGCTTCTCTTAAAACAGATTCTGGCCTGAAAATAATCTCCACTCCAACCTGAAAAAAGGGGGACCGCTCTGTCGGTTTCACTTAATAAAGAGCCATAGAATTGATCAGGTACATTTTATTCTAATTCTAGTCAAACTCGCTGAGAGATGCTAATACCATACAATCACTACACAAGCACTGATCCGCCAGGCCAGTAACATTGTGAGGATGGAGCTGGACTCTCTGACGATAGTGTTGGAGAGGAGAATGTTCAAGAAAAGGAAAATACTGAACAATACCTCCCACCCCCTTCACAACCTAAGTGAGAGACTGATACCACCTAAATGTACCACTGACCAACACAGGAAATCATTCCTACCTGTGGCCATTAAGCTGTACAACTCCTTCACATAGCAACATCCACTGTTATACATTCACATTTTGCACAACATTTACATTCTACTGTTTATCATATTGATAATATGCTACATATAAGTATGTAGATTTCCATATATATATAGTTGTAATTTTTCTTTTATTAAGACTTTTATCTTGTCTTTTTTTTTTACTTGGTATGGAGCAACTGTGTGCACAGAATTTCCTATGGGATCAATAAAGTATTCTGATTATGATTCATTATACATCTGTAACATTTAAAGGTGGAGTCTGTAATATTTAAACGTCTTCTGGGATCTGCAATAAGCATATTATGGATAAAATATGTTATGCAACACTGCCTAGTTAGTCAGTAGATCTCTGTATCTTCTCAATTTGTTGCATCTCTTTTAGTTATTCTTGGCCAGAAATGAGCTCCACCCCCAAGCCAGAAAAGAAGAGCTCAGCTCTGGCTATTATCGATCAGCATTTTAACTAAACAAGTGGAGCATTACGAATTAACGTCTAGTGTCTCAGTCCATTTTAGAATATTAAGGAAATGACAATCATAACGCTAATCATTACACAACCCAACTATATTAAAGTGCAGTATGTCCAATTATTATTACCATCATCATCATCATCATCATCATTATTAATCATACAGCAAGAAGGTCCTGGGTTCGATTCCCTGGCTTGGGATGTTTCAGCGTAGAGTTTGAATGTTTTCTATCCGTGCTGGTGTGGGTTTTCTCCGGGTACTCCAGTTTCCTCCCACAGTATAAAGACATGCACTTCAGTCTAATTGGCTGTCCCAGCTTGACCCTAGGTATGAGTGTGAATGTGGATGGTTATGTGTTTTGGCCCTGTGATGAATCGGTGAGTTGTCATCGCCTTCACACAGAGTTGGCAGAGATAAGCTCTAGCCTCCTCGTGACCCTAGAAAGGATTAAGCAGTTTAGCAAATGAAAGAATAAATCGATGAATATTAATATTATATAGTAGATCTCTCTAGGTTCTATTAACAAGCAGGCTGAACAGAGCAGGCCGGCCCAGATATGTAAAATAATAATATTTTTAGTAATATACTGTGTATATTATAGTAATTCACATTATTGATTCACTGCATTGGATAAAGAACATCTACCCTGCTTCAACGTCAACCACATAAGCAATGAGTCTGAGCTTTAAAGACGGACAGATACTATAATAATAAAATAATAATATAATATAATGAGACAGACAGTTGAAAAAATACAATAAAATGAAGATGAGCAATGGCAGGACACATGTGGAGCGCTAACCTTCTCCACCTCACCACGCTGCCTCCTCTTCTGCTCCACAGCAGCACGCCGATGCTCCTCTCGCTGACGGTGCTCCTCTAGACGCCGCGTTCGCTCCTCCAGTGAGCGCTCATACTGCTTACGGAAGCGCTGCTCCTTCTCCCACAGCTCCTTCTCCCGAGATGCTGTACACACATGGTGAATGAGCTAAATGTGAAATAACCATACAGAACTTCTCGTCTCATGCTTTTCATCATGGCTATTCAACACTCTGTGAGCTTAAGTGAAGGTGTCAACAGGCTACTCGGAAGGTGTAAATGAGAGTGTGAATGGTGGTTTGGGTCTGTGTCAGTCCTGTGGCAGTGTAGAGACGTGTTCATGGTGTAACCCTGCCTCTCACCTGAAGACAGGATGCTTCCCTGCGACCCTGATACATGGATCGATGGACTATTATTCAAAATACTGTATTTTATTTCATAGGCTTCACATTTTGCATCGTTATCCTTGTCTGTGGATTATATTTTGCATTAGGTATTAAAATGAATAAATATTGATAGTTGTCTCTGATATGTCACGATTTTAGTCAACATACCCTGAGTCCTCTCTCTCTCCTCCCTCCGGTCTCGGGCTAATCTCGCTCGGTCTTTTGTTGAATCTTTAAGAAGAGAATTAAGTGCATTAGGTGTAACAAAACACACCCACGTTCTAAAGAACAGAGCGCAAACACCCTTTTGGATCAGATTTAGTCATGCATGTGTGTGCATTAAAAACCATTAAAAAGCTTCCTGGTTGTGTTTAACTGTCCATTATCATGGATATGAATGTAGACTGAAAGTGCAAAGAACAAAACATTCACATTTTCACGCTTATTGAATGTCTTGTACTCTCCACTCATTATAGCATCTACATGGATAAGGATTGAAATTATTGGAAAAAAGAAATGCCTCCATTTTGAAATGAGAGTGAACAGAACTGCCTTCAGTGTGTTTTGGTAACCTTAATCTTCATTTAAAACACACAGCATGAAATGATGTTGAAGACAATATGACTCTCCTACATCTTCCTGGTCAATAGCAGATTTTTCTTGATCATCATTTTTATTATTATAATCCTGCAGCTGTATGCATCTGTGCTTGAGTGCAATGCATAAACCTTCATAAATCCTCATTTTTAGCATTTCACTATTTTCTGTGCGTTCCTGGAGTCATCTCTGGTACACAGACAGATCTCTTCAATTATTTCTGTCCTTCTGTTACATCCCTCACCATCTCGTCTCACCTCATCGTCTAATCCAATAATCATACTCCAGCCTGAGAAATCACCCAGAAAAAGTGTTCATGCCTTCATACTTAAAGATATTTAAGTCACTCACTTGACTTCTCCACAATTGCAGCCATCTTCAATTCTTCCTCCATAAATAAAATGCAAAGCTCAAATGAAAAATGGTCACTATGATGGAGCGGCTCTGTGTACTATCTGCATGATATGATTTAACATGAAGTGATGAATGAAGGGAATAATAAACGGATCCGTTTCCTCTGTGTGCGTTTTTTTAATCCATTTGTTTAGCAGAGCAGCCAATAAGGAAAGCGCGCGCGTCCCGGACAGTGTGTGAATGGCACGCGCGCGCTCGTAAGGCGCTGGGGATTACGTCATGGTCGGACGTGGGGCGACATATGGTAACCATGGAAACTGCTTCTTCGGGAGAAACGAAAATCAGCTCCCATCCAAAGCTATTCGAATGTAAAAACATACCAATATAAATCCATCCATATTATAGCACACTTTCACGTGCGGTTTACAGAACTGCAGGTACATTTACATCTTTCAATATTTATCAATAACTAATTCCCAGAAAGGCGGTATTGCTTTCATTCCTAAATAAATAAATAGATAGGTAAATTAAATAGATAAAAAATGAACGCATTTTTGACGGGGGGGGGGGGGGGGGGGGGGGAAGGGGGAGGGGGGGGGAAAA
>JBCNYG010000023.1:8675122-8689069 GCA_039654305.1 Porochilus rendahli | reverse complement strand
ACACACACGCACACATATATATATATATATATATAAAGGTTAAAGGTTCATAGGTATTTGTGTGTTGAATGCAACTATAACGGAGCAAAACACATCACACTTGAATGTAAAATAAAGGTCGTGCAGGATCAAAGGTAATCGTCACAGTTGAAAGTCCACATATGGTTTCATATTAGTATTATATGGTATTTAGTCTGTGGATCTCCACTCGTTACAACCTTATAAGAGCTCTACCTCCAATACTCTGTGACCTTGCTCTGACCTTCACCCTGACATTCCCAAATCAAAGCATGCCAATCCGTGCACAAACAATGAAATGTCAATAATTACAATAACTCCTCCAAAACTCCACTCAGTGGCAATAACATATTTTCTTTGTCAGAATAAAGATAAAAACTGGAATAATTTGTAATAATGTGTAAAATAGCACCAAATCCTATAAAGTTTGTTTATTCTTTTCTGAACATTTAGTGCAATAACAATAATAACAACATTAACAACTATATAAAAGGTTGGGATAATTCTTCAAATGTAAGAATTTTAGAATCACTACACACGGAGAGAATAACAGCAGCTGATATTTCATCCTTTGACCAAAAATGCTGACATAGAAAGGGGTAAATCAGCAGGGCACACATTTAAATGATTTCAGTTTAAGCTCGTTTCATGAGAACTTGGTAGAAATAGTTTCAGGTACTGGAGTCTAACACACTCTTCTGATCAGTGAACATTAACGCATTTGTCCTTCCCAATGGCCATTTTTTTGTGAATTGGAAATCAGAGAACATTTCAGTCAAGAAAACTTGAACCCGAGTCACACTGAGGTACTCACACTTCGACTGAAGAATCTCGGAGGTTCCCTGTAGACAAGACGACGGAGAGCCTTGAGTCTCAAACGCACTGCATATACCAGAGCTTCTCGAAACGCTAGTGCCCAGGCCTTACCGCCGTCCATTACTGCCCCTAACCAACTTCAGCTCACAAGTGTGTGTGTGTGTGTGTGTTTGTGTGTGTGTGTAGGAATTTAAAAAATAAATAAATTAATTAAAAAAGACAGAGTACCTCCCCATAATTTGTATGTCCGGCAGTGTGTGACTAAACGGGGAAGCCCAGTGGAGGGCGTATCCTATTGCAAGATTTCCCTTCCAAAGTCCCCTGTTAGGGAAAGCTGGAGATCCCCATTTTCTCCATCAGCTGACACACACGCATGCACACACACACACACACACACAAACTCTTCTTCATGATGAAGCTCTACAGCCCAGATTAAAAGCACCTGTCATGCAGAGCCAAGCACCGCTAGGCGGTAACTACTCCCAGCAACCCGCCAGTGCCAAGCTGAAGACATGCGTGTGATGCATGGATCAAAACAAGAGCATTCCGTAACCTGAGCACTTCCTCTGCCTCTGTGCCAATTCATTAATCTCACAAAGCCAGTCGAGAATAACAGGAACAAGCGCTATTGGTATCAGGTTTGCCTAAAGGGAACACAAAAGCCTCCTGTAACCCCACTTTCCAGCTCTGTGGCCTTCGGTCTCCACACATGTGGAATTCTGGGAGATGGATTTCGGAAACTGTTCACACAACGCAATTAGCAACCCTGTTGACCTGCGTCCTTGGAGAATGGAACGTCCGCTGATCGCGTTTCTGCTCACACATAAGCAGAGCGACTGTGATCATCAAATCAGGACAACAGCTCGATGCTCCTGAATTCTACTGTATGATTGAGTTCTCATGTGTATGTTGATTTATTTATATTATAGCTGAATTAGAGGATAAGGACAAATGTGCTGTGTGAAAAAACATTCTGTGGCATGATGATCGCCGGGAATTCGCTCTGTCGTGTTTAACAAGCTAGCTTATCTTATGTCATTACATTATGGCAGCGTCATCATTTACACCAGAACATCAGATCAGGAGGTACGCTTAAGATTTTATTACCCCAGCAGCATAGATACAAAAATTATCCTTTGTCCATCCCTGACACCCCTTTCTATAATAAAAACTAACACAAGAAGTGCCCCATTCATACACACACACCCATAACGAAATGGATCATTGTTGAAAGAGGACATTTCCTGTAAGTGGAAGTTTATTAGCAGTTACAGAAGGAGACTCTTGTGTCAGTTTCAGTACAGGATATTTTGAGGACAGAGGGAAACTTTATATTTTACAGTAATTTCAGAAATTTTCTTTCTGTGAGAGGCTAGTACTGTGAGAGGCTAGTGTGGACCGGGTTTAAGTATGTGTGTGTGCGTGAGATGAATTACGAAACACACCGGAACAGCTGTGAGGCCTCCTAGACTCCAGTTACGCTTCACTGTAAAGGTTACTCTGTACAAAGGGGCGGACATGTTTTCACTCGTCGCCAAGGAAAATACCTCAAAAGTGACACGGCGGTATGGATTCGGCATTCCGACCCTGACCCAGTGTCCTCACAGTGTCCAGACACACGTCTCCACTTTGGGACCAGAGGAGCACTGAACTAACGCATTAATGATCTGTAACTTTTTTTTATGTTGCATATTAAAAAAAAAAAACCAAAGCATAAAATGCTGAATATATTATTATTATTGTTGCTGTTAATGTTAGATCAAAGTAAATGGGCAGAATATTAATAAATAAACAGACTGAAGGATAGATTTTTATTAAAATACAACATATTGCAGATTTCCTCATTTCTTTAATAGTGAATTGTGTTTAATTGTGTAAAATTAATTTATTAAAGTAATAAATGTTCTGCAGTTTTTTGTCTTCAATTTTTTTTTTGCCCCACAGGGAGACACAGACAACACAGGGAGAATTTTCTTCAGGACTAAAACAACACCGCAAACCGATAATTAAAAAAAACGCAAAAGAAATAATTCAGCTCTCGTAGAAAGAACAGAATGTGTATATTCTGACGCTACTTTCTCCAGCTGGTGACTTGCAAACAAATCTCCGTCATGTTTACAACACATTACAGTTCTCCCCCTCACTGAGAAGAAAACACACTAACCACAGTAACAATCTAAAATGTGAGCGCAAAAGATCTGGAATCACAATCAATTAACAAGAGCCTGAATTTTTCTACAAATTTGAGTTCATGAGAGTCCGCGATGATGCGTTAAATTTTGAGCAGATAAATCATAGTTTTTGGCAAAAATTGCTGAAAAAATATTGATACTGTCCAGAATTTTTCAGATTGCTTTTAATAAATCACAGCATGTTTATTTAAACTGTAGTAAAAATTAAAAAAATATAAAAAATACATAGCTATGTTAAAGCTATACATGGTGCATCTGAGCAAAATATTAGTGGCAGAAATAAAAGCTGACTTTGAATTTAGAAACTTTTAATACATTAAAATATAACTTTTCACTTTTTATCTACTATGGTACCTCCCTGGTGTTAGTGATTTTTTTAGCTGTAAATGTCCCGGTTTTCCTCATGAATATGCATAAGGTTCTGACGATTCAACACCATTGCACATGAGCGCAGGAAAACAGCATTGGCACCAAGATGGAGGAAGAGGTGAGAGTACTCACTTGTTAACATTCAAATTCACACAATTACGACCTGTATGTGGGATTTTGTAAAGAGTTTGTATTTTTTTATTTTTTTGCCAACTCTGAAATTAAATATGGTACTCATTGTATATTTAAATATCTTTGGTAAGCACATGACCTCAGCTGTGTAATTAACAGCAAAGTTTTCTCTTAAGTTCTAATACTGAATGAATGAACTTAAAAACAAAAATAAGTAATGTATAGCTTTACAGAAGGCTTTAAGCTCTGCCCACATGATTATGTCACATAGCTCTGACAAGCTTGTATTTTTGTACACATCATTTTGATAAACATTAGTTTCCTTTACCCAAATAAACCATACTTACATCTGTGTACATACTATATGTGAAATCATATTTTATGCTTTTTATAACAAAAGACGATCTACTGTTATGAATTTTCAGAAACATTTCTGTTTAGACTAATGACGGGTTTTGTACAGAAAAAAAGATATAAACAGCAATAGCAATTCATAAAGAGCAAAAATAAACAAATAAAAGCTCTAACAGCTCTGTGTACCTTTCAGATTTTTTTGTTTTATGAAAAAGCAAAGTTGAACATATTTAAATGAATTTAAAAATTTTTGGAATTTGCATAAACATTGCAAAATTATAATAAACATACCTATTGTTACTGTTGCTGTTGTTATTAATATTATTATTAAAATAAATGCTTAAAAATATGAACTGCTTGATGTTGCAGCATCTGTTCTTGTTTCCTTCTGTAATGTCCTAAAAGGGCGAAATTAATGTGTGAGGAAGGTTTCAGATTAATTTTTACATTTCCACCCTCACTTTATTTGCTGCACTAAACCACACACACAGAGCGCAGAATTTCTGTGAGAGAGACAGAGAGTTAGGAAGACAGAGACCAAGAGAGAGGTGGGGGGGCCTTAATTTGCATCTACATTTCCGAACCAAGGACAGGAAGATCGATTAAACGAATCAATTATAAGTAAGCTCCACTGATCACGAGGTATAATCTGTGCCTCCAGCGTGAGTTCACTCTGGAACATTTCCCCTGATGGAAAGAGTCTGAATCATAACTTTCTAACTAAATATAGGCCCAAAAGTGAGTGAAAGTATAAAAAAACTCTTCATGATTCACCTCACAATCTGGATGCTTCCATGTTTTCAGCTTAAAAAAAATAAACAAAAACAAAAACCACCAGTCTCGTAAAAAAAACAAAAAAAACAAGGGGGTGGGGAGAGCACACAAATACTTTCTGAACTGGGTCATTTTTATTATTCTTTTTTGTGCATATTTTTAGGATCCAACTTAACTGTGTGTATGAAGTGGGTGACACAGTCAGAGGAGTCAAAAGTGTGACTAACCATAAGACGGGAAGAACCTTTGCTCTCAGTCCACAGTGAATGAAGGTCATTCAGATTCTCCATAAATAAAAGAAAGAGCGAGCGGGAGATGACGCTGCTGTAGACGTCCTCCCAGGGTTTTAGTGTGATGGCACTTCCAGACTCCGCACTATGTGGATGGAGTGATTCATATTGAGTAGTCTCTCTGCTTGCACAATGATAATAAACCTCTTGATGCGCCATTAACATTCTGAGTGAGAAAAAACAATTCAATGCGACATGATTCAGAGCAACACCTCCAAGTCCGAGGCCATGGTTCTCAGCCGGAAAAGAGTGGAATGCCCCCTCCGGGTATGAAATGAGGTCCTGCCCCAAGTGGTCGGGGTCTTGTTCACGAGTGAGGGAAGGATTCATTGCATTTCATTTATGTAAGAGCTGCAAATGATGTCACACCACAGTTGATTGTGTTCCAACTGTACACTTGTCACATCACTGTAACAAGCCCAAAGGCCACACCTCCATCACTGTAACAAGCCCAAAGGCCACACCTCCATCACTGTAACAAGTCCAAAGGCCACGCCTCCATCACTGTAACAAGCCCAAAGGCCACACCTCCATCACTGTAACAAGCCCAAAGGCCACGCCTCCATCACTGTAACAAGCAAAATGGCCATGCCTCCATCACCATAAGAAGCCCAAAGGCCACACCTCCATCACTGTAAAAAGCTCAAACGGCCACTCCTCCATCACCATACCAAACCCAAAGGCCACGCTTCCGTCAATATAACAAGCCCAAAGACCACGCCTCCTGCATTATGATTGAAATAATGAAGGTCTCATTTATGCATAGTCACCGATTTTCCCCAGACACCTCAGTAAAAGGTAGAAAATTAAGTTTTGATTGGTCATTCTAAAATTTATTTCATAGAAACCCCTCATCATATATTCCAATACTGTCACTGTCAGTTGCAAAATATCCTGAAATAAATAATGACACACTGTCCACATGGTCTGACAAACACACACAGAGTCCATTGTTTCCCCTGCGTCATCTCATTAGTGTACATTTTTCCTGAAGTCTATTCATAAAGAACTTCATCCTGCGCTCCAGCAACACTCAAAAGAGCTTCTCAAGACAGAGAGAAAACATTTGCTAATTATTGTGTACCTATCATGAAAACCGATGACTATCGTGAGAATTGATACTCAGGCAGTAGGCCTGATGCCAACAAACACAATGACAAAATCCAACTTTAATCAAGCTAAGCGTGTGAAAGAAGTGAAGAAAAAAAATAAAGGAATGGAAAGGAGTTCAGAAACATACAGAAAGACTGTTTTGGTGAGTTCTTTGAAGCGGTCCTGTCAAACTTGCCCAGAAGAGGTGCATCAAGGTTGGTCCCCTCCTGCCACCTGTGTGCCAAGTCCAATTGTTTCTCTCTTCCCCTCTCTATGTTCATTTTTTCCCCAGAAAGAACTAGATCACCGGCAAAATCGGCCAAAGAGAATCAGTTTCACGTCAGATATAGCTCAGGAAAAGCCTCATAAAGTGAAACTGCAAAGCCTACCCGTGAGAATTTCTGCCTGAAGCGTGTTGGAAACATCTTAAGCATCTTCATGTCTTCATATCAATCCTCCAGCACTGCAGCTGGCTGGGAACGAGACCTGCAGACGGTACGGGCTAGACGCTGAGGCAGCCTGGCAGAAGCCACTCCGCCCATATGTGCTCATACATACTATACAAAAGAAACTGCAGAGGAAGGACCTGCCCAGGAAAGGCCTCGAGCTGCTGGTCAGCACTGAGATTAGTGCATGTCCTGTCCTTGTTCCCCTGGCAACATCTGCACAGGAAGAGGCACAGCTGTTCAGAAAGAGCATCTCGGTCATTCTCAAGGGTTTCCACTACCTCACTCTCTCTCTAACACACACATAACCTTCTGATTCTAAACATGGCAAGTTTACAGATACAGGAAACAAGGGGCAAGCTTCTAGATACAGGGAACATGGGGGTGGTTTCCAGAAGTTCTTTGAAGAACTTGAGACTGTTGAGATCATGACCCATGCTTAAACAAGCTAAGGTGAAACATGTACAGCCTTGAATGACCATCAAATGCTATTCATGTTTTGCTTTCTGAGTATATGAGGATGTCTGTCGGAAAACTTAGCTCCTCATGGTTTCCTGTCAGTTGCACTAGAGCGGAGGTGCACTTCCTGTTCGATGTAATTTTTGCTGAACAGACAGAACTCTATCTGTACAAGCCTCAGCAGGAACAACGCAAAGGTGCTTTCCTTTCTCCCGGTCAAGTTCCACTTGGTTAAGTTCTGAAGAACATCACACATCACAAAAATCATACAAAGTGAAAGATGTCGGATGTAAGCTAGACGTAAAGTTTGCACTGAAAAAACAAAACACAGTTTCATCCAGGACACAAGTTGTGAGTTTGCGAGGAGCGATGCATACGGCTTCCCAACCCTTGCTCTTTTGTGCGGGACAACTGATTGCGTCACTGTGCAATGAGGGATTTTTTTCCAAATAATTGAGGAAGTAGAACGTCACAGAACTGGGATGTTGATTTCCGGATCTTTATGAAAGGTGAAGCAAAGATTAGAAGATGTTAAAAACAATTGCACATGTATAATATGAAATTGTAGTCACAAAGTTCCTTTGGTTTGTTGATCTTGGATTCTGCTGATTGGATTAAAATGTTCTAAAGGTCCCTAAAAACATAGGCTTTCTCTTTCAGAACAAGAAAAAACAGACTGTGAACTAGCCAAGGAAGCAGTGGCCTTTCATTATTTAAAGTATGTGGTAAAATGAGCACCTTGCCTGCAACTGACATGACACAAAGGAATGTAAACGTGTTCCACTCTGTGCAAAACTTCCATAAGCTCTTCTACGTTTCTCCAGAAGCTGGAGTGAACTACATGTCAGTCAAGAAAGTTCAAAGGTGGATGTGGATTTGTTCCACAGCACACTGTACGTCCTGTGCACAGTGAAAGATACTTCATGGGAGTTTCCCTAAAGTCCTCAACGGGCACTCAAAAGGAAGCTGCTTCATGATGAAGACATTACATCATCCTAATGATGTGACCTCCCGTTGCCCCAAATCATCAGCCCACACCATGGCATGCAGCCAGAACTCTTCCATAATGCTTCGATCCAAATGTGCAAAGGACCTGCGCTAAGGGAATACCTTCCATTCTCACATGGTAAAATGCCACAGGGTGACCATATTTGTCTGACAGATGGGGGAAGTGGTCAAGTATGCAGATCTAATGGAAACACACTGTCTGTCTACAGTGTACCCTGAACCCATGTGAATTGGGAATTCCTGCTCTGGCATAGAGCGGTGTGTTTGCACCCTTCAGAAGATCAGTAGTGTTCTTGCGACTGCGACCTTCATCGAGTCACTGAGGACTACGCTTGCTTAGTCATGCTGATGCAACCCAGACAGGGTGGCCACAAAAAATAGCAGCATTTCCTTTCCTCCCCTGTCCATCTCTTTCTCAGTGGACGTTTCTGGAGCCAGACTGCCATATTTATATCTTTTTTTTATAGCACACGGACACTACTGTCTGTCATATATAGAGACACCAAATTACGGCAGGTAAAGGAGGTATTTGCATCAATGCCAGAGAAGATTAATGGTACGCCTTTTCAATCTGTGTCCCGTTTGACGTCGCTTTACTGCCCTGAGGTCGTAAAATGCGTCTACTGCACAAACCCTTAATCTTGTTCCCTCACCCTGTTCACTCTATATCTGTCTCTCTGGATTTTCCATCCCTCCCTTTTCAGCTACATACATCTCTCTCTGTCTATCAAAGATTATTCCTTGCAGAAAGTTCTAGAATGTCTTCACAAGAAAGACAAACCCGAGCTTCTAAACAGAGTCCTCACTTTTAGAAGGTACAAGGTTACTCAGCGCTAATGGCTGCCTGTGCCCACTCCTTATTCACATGGAGCTGGGGTATGGGAATAAATCGCCGGCACATTCAGAGTCGTGCTCCCACTCCTATTCAGGCGAAAACAAAGATGAGAGTTTAACCCGCTCCCTCGCCCGCTCCCCCCAACCACCCCCTTGCACAGTCACCTCTGTTGCTGTGACACACACCCACACGTAGGCGCTCTTGCCGTCTCTCAAAGACACACATAAAAGCCGCGCCGCTTCGTGACCCGCCAGCGTGGGGTGTTTGAAGAGGGAACCTCACCATCCTCACAGTAGAATGTTCGGAGAATGACCTTATTTTGTAGATCGAGATGAGAGGCCAAGTGTGCTTTCATGTTGCACTGTAAATAATGCTTTCCTCATACGGTCCTCCACCCTGAGCGTCCTCAGTAAAGGAAAAGAATTCCAATTACGTGCAATCTCCTCTATTGATCCTCTGCATTATGACTGTAAAAGATCATCCATCATGTTGAAATACAAAGTGATGCTATAAAAAGGGGATGAGGCAGAGATAGAATGCCTTTATGCTACTATGTCATCAAAGATACAACCTAAATACATACCAGACACCACCTAGAACACTCACGCATTTTCTATCTCAGCCGACACTGGGCGGAAGCAAGGTACACCCTGAACAGCTTGCCAGACCATGGCAGGCCATACTCACACTTGAGGGCAATTTGGAACAGCCAATTAGCCTAATAGCCTAATGTGAATGTCCTTGGACTATGGGAGGAAACCCACACAAGCACGAGGAGAACACAAATTGCACACAGAAACACCCGAGCCTGGGACTCGAACCCAGGATGGTCTTGCTGTGAAGTGGACGTGATAACCACTATGCCACAGTGCTGCCCCACCACTAACACCTACATTATAACAGGGTGGCTCTTGACTTTTTTCTTTTAGAGATGGGAAGAAAGTATGTGCAAAACTAGCTGCCGCTAAGGTTTCCTGCATCCGTGTTCAGCTACACTTTTACTTTTTCTATTTTTGTTTGTATTTTTACCCTTTCATCCCAACTTCTGAAAGATTTACTTGCAAATATTACATACAAATATAAACGTAGTAGTAGGAGAAGCTCACTTCACAGGATATTTTAAAAATAAATACAAAGAGAATTAACCATGGTGAGGAGGTGGTGATTAAATAAAATGAACAAATTGGGAGGAAAATTACTTAAAATTTTAAAATAAGTCCTTTGCCTGAGAATAATTTGAAATTATGTATGAAAAGATGGATCTTACATTATATTGCTGGACTCTAAGGGGGATGATCATCGAAAATGTTTTTGTTTTACAAAGAAGAGTCTAAATCCTACTGGATGCATAACAAGGTAGCATGCAGTGCTTAGAGCGATTAAAATCAAACCAAGACGGAGCGTAAACCAACGTATCGATTATATCGGCTGTGCCGTATGCATTCAGGAGACTTACTGGTAACACAAGACCATCAGCGACATCCACATAAAACAGGATCATCTGAGCGGCTAATTGGCTCAGACTTTACAGCATATGGAAGCTTTTTTGGAAGCTATTAGGGACTTTTCTGCAGCATATGGCAGCAGATCGTTTAGCTTCTCATGGACGATGGACAACCTCAAGAGAAACTCCTCCGGGAATGGACAAAGTTTCTCCTTCTGGATGAGAATTTTGAAATACACTGAACTTGTTTTTATAAATCTGAAAACGTGCACACATGCTGCGAATATCATTATTTTCTCACACACACGTCAGAACCTGCTTTTCATGTTGAATGACTGGTTCCTTATTACAGGACGTGCTGACGTCTGCCCATGCTGGTAATATTATGTCTGGATAGGAGTGTGTGTGTAAGATGAGAGCCAGTATTATATCCATCATTAAATATTTAATTATATTTTCTAATGATTTTTCCTCCCACTGCAGAGCTAAGTATGAGGGGTTTTTTTAGACTCCGCCCCTTTTTCCACAGCTTAAAAACGGTAGTGGATGCAAATGCTCGGAAATTTCCCAATTAACTCATTTTTTTTTTTTTGTTTTATCTAATTAATTTTAAATTATTAATAAAACATTCCACACACAGCTTTTATTCTGGTGTTCTTCCCCCTCTATTGTATATAATAAAAATGTAAATATCCAGATTAATTTTATTTAGATTTTACATTACAAATTTCATTAAAAGTTATTTTTCAGAAAATGAAAAGCAACTATTTTCTTTCAAATTCTTTAATATATATATATATATATATATATTTATATTTAATAAGGCATGATTTCATTTCTGGCTTTACTCCACTGTAGTCTGGTAACCACCTGAAATATTCAAATGTGTCACGTTTGCATTTATTCTTTCTTTTTTTTGGGGGGTGGGGGGGTGAATACTTTTTAAATGTATAGCCCGAAATTAATTCCTCACTATACCTCTGTCTGTAAATTAATGCCTTTATTTTTGCAACAAGAAATAATCAGATTTAAAGTGTTTGGTCTTTATCCATGAAACACACTGTGATTCATGTTCAGACAAGGAAAGTCCTACACCTCATTTAAGGCACTCTATTCAATCGTGTGTGTGTGTGTGTGTGTGTGTGTGTGTGTGTGTGTGTGTACGAGTATATCACATGGTACAGCCATTAATCAGTAATCCTGCACAAAAGAAAAAATAAATGAACTAAGCAGTGACGTCTGACTTGAATGTAATGCTCATTTCACAGTGGAGAAATGATCAGCGAGTGTGTGAGGATGACTAAGAGTGTGTGATGTCTCGTCATTCTCGCTGACACCTGTGTGCAGCGGTGAGAGAGAGAGAGACTGAAAGAGAGAGAGAGATAGATAGAAAGAGAGAAACAAAGATACAGGCAGGCATGAGTGGGTGTTAAAGATGAGAGAGAACCGGTCCAGATGGCCGAGGAAGATTAAATACCATCTGCCAGAGAGATCAGGAGATAGAGCCAAACATTAACACACAGCCGACATGCAAACAGGCTGAACGCAGTGCAGGGGACGCACACGGTCCAGAAAAACGAGGCCCTTCATCAGTGTCATGATTAAGCTAGAGTGATAAGTGGTAAATAGGAACAAATAATGAAGAGACACATATGGGTGGCTCGTTGGCGAGACTGAGCTACAGGCACAGTCATCACATTTACATTTATGGCATTTTGGCAGATGCCCTTCTCCAGAGCCAATTACATTCTTATCTTATTCATACCACTGAGCAGCTGAAGGTTAAGGGATTTGGTCAAGGGCCAAACAGTGGTGGCTTGGGGATACAGGGGCTTGAACCCTGAGCCATCACTGCCCCTCTCCATTACATCATTACTGAGCTGGTTATTATTATCCAAGCAGATTATTAATGTCTGGGCTGACTGTAATTAAGCAAGCTGATCATTACTATCAGAGCTGATTGTTAATGTTATTCGAATTGACTGTTACTGTCTGAGCTAATTGTAATTAAGCAAACTGATCGTTACTATCTGAGCTGATCGTCACTATTCAAGCTGATTGTTTGTATCTCAGCTGATCATTATTGTCCGAGGTGAAAGACATTATGCATGCTAATTGTTATTAAAAATCACATGACTTTCTGGTAAAGATGGGCTTTATGGTTTCCTTCCCTCCTTCATTAATGTCTACTCTCACAACTCCTGAAGTGTGTATCCCCAACATCATCCAAGTGGCCACTTAAAGACTAAATGGAGGAAAAGTTGACATGATGTCAGAGCAGGAACTCATACGACCTGTGTAAGAAACCTAAATATGTATAAAGTCTTGCCTTGATTTTGTTTACGTGCTTGCTTGCAACTCATGCTGCCTGTTTTTAATACGTCGATTACGGATTTGCTTACAAGCACAATATCTGACTGTCTGTTCGACCAACATGACAGCTAGAACGAAAACAAAATAAAGTCATTCAAACATCTAACATTCTAATGTAAGCTACTGCTGTTTGAAGAAGCAACAAACAACACAACACATCATTAATTACAACTTGAAATATACCTATTTAATGAATGGTATATTTCTCAGCACAAAGAAAGGACAATATTAGTATCACTCCATTTCTGTCACTAAATGACAAACTGTTCTATTAAAATCCAGTGAGAGGTGAGTCATTCACTTCCACGTCCTCGATGCCCAGGGAGACGTGACCGAGAGTGAGGCTGACCTGATTTAAGGCCATTTAACTTCACACATTAGTGCTTTTAAAACACTCGCTCACTTATTAACACACAGTCACCCACCTTAACGTATGACCATGCAGACCACTCACATACACGGGAAACCTCGCAAACATGCTGCAGTTTAATCTTGCGCACCTGCAGTTCCCGTGCTTACTTTAAGTTTCCTGTTTCCTCCGCCACCTGCAACCTGCATGCCTGTCTGCTAGTCTGAGTAATGTTTTTGTTTGTTTATGAACGGATCTAAGCACTGGTCTCTGAGCCTTTGTTTACTCTTTCAATTCCTAATAAATGCATCTCTTCATATCTAACATAAATATGACTGTAAATTTGCTTATTGATCTATTGTACCCAGGCTTTGAATTTAATCAGGCCCTGATTAAATCATTCTTGTGATATTTAATCATAACTCATATTTTTTGTTGAACAGATAATAAAGACAGTTTAACCACTAAGTATTTCTTCCACGATTTCTTACAGCCATCAAATGAACGAGAAAGCAGTAAAAAAAATGGACATTTCACTCTCGTGTAAATACTAGATTTCCATAGCAAACTAAGTGAAAGACAACTCTGATTATTTTAGTTTTTCTTAAATAATACAACGTGTGTTTGACAGCTAGCATTTTGTGTACCCCTGCTTGATAATATTGCCGATAAACGGTTTGAGAAAAAGTGAATGATTTTCATGTGACGTCTGTCCTCATGTGATGGGATGAATTGCAGTGGAAATAAACTACAGAACGTATTCAAACTTTTAGTGGATGTAGAGCATCCCTAGAAAGCTGACATTCAGATGCTGTTGGCTTGTGAACATCGCTTTGAGATTACCCTTCTTTTTACCTCAACCCCCAGAAAAAATCCGTCCTGTTACATTACGCTTGAAATTTTAACTGTTTTGTCCCTCAAAAAAGCTACAGAGTGAATTTTTAAGTCATTTTATAAGGGGGGGGTGTAGAGCGAGAAACAGGGGGTGAGACAGAC
>JBCNYG010000023.1:8632381-8649393 GCA_039654305.1 Porochilus rendahli | reverse complement strand
TGAACTTTGGTACCACTCATTCATAGTGTATTGAGTCCTGGTACCAGACTGGTACAGTGTATTGAGTACTGGCTCTAGTCTGGTACAGTGTATTGAGTACTGGCTCTAGCCTGGTACAGTGTATTGAGTACTGGCTCTAGTCTGGTACAGTGTATTGAGTACTGGCTCTAGTCTGGTACAGTGTATTGAGTACTGGTACCAGCCTGGTACAGTGTATTGAGTACTGGCACCAGGCTGGTACAGTGTATTGAGTACTGGCACCAGCCTGCTACAGTGTACTGAGTACTGGCACCAGCCTGGTACAGTGTATTGAGTACTGGCTCTAGTCTGGTACAGTGTATTGAGTACTGGCTCTAGTCTGGTACAGTGTATTGAGTACTGGCACCAGCCTGGTACAGTGTATTGAGTACTGGCACCAGCCTGGTACAGTGTATTGAGTACTGGCTCTAGTCTGGTACAGTGTATTAAAAAGTATCAGTCTGTTATTGAGCTTTGTTAAAAAAAAATTTCTTGTAATAGTCTTACTTCAATGCTCTCTGCCGACAGGTAAAAAACCTAATACGAACATTGTCATGAATAATCTGGTAGTTCTGCTTAATCCATTTGCCTTTTTATTTTCCTGCAGTGCAAAACGGTTCGATGCATCAGAAGGATTCTGTAAACGATGATGACTTTGAGAATTACCTAAGCAGCCAGACGAATCAGGTGAGCTGAAAATATCAAATTTGAATCATGATTTTAAAAACATTGTATTTTTTTGGGGGGGAAAATAGTGACTAGGTTGTATTTTTAATAGATCCGATATCAAGTTCACAGCAAACAAATATGGTTTATTTTGGAAGTGAATTGATTGTTGTCTGGCTTTTCCATTAAGACAGTGGTCACATATGTAATCACTTTTAATGGATTTTTTATGACTCTCCTTGCAGAATAATAGTTATCCACCAATGTCTGACCACTACATGCCCAGCTACTATGCCCCATCTATTGGATTTCCGTACTCTCTGGGTGAAGCGGCGTGGTCCACTGCAGGTGATCCACCAATGCCCTACTTGACTACGTATGGACAGATGAGCAACGGCGAGCACCATTTCATCCCAGACGGAGTCTTTAGCCAGCCCGGTGCTCTAGGCAACACGCCTCCTTTTCTTAGTCAGCATGGATTTAACTTCTTTCCTGGCAACGCAGACTTTTCTGCCTGGGGTACCAGCGGCACACAGGGCCAGTCGACCCAGAGTTCAGCTTACAGCAACAGTTATGGCTACGCGCCCAGCTCACTGGGCAGGGCTATCGCAGATGGACAGGCCGGCTTCGGCAGTGACACACAGCTCAGCAAGGTTCCTCCCCTGAGCAGCATTGATCAAGGCATGGCCGGACTCAAGCTCGGATCTGACATGGCGGCCGTCACCAAAACTGTTGGTTCGCCTCTTGGAGGAACAGCTGGCATGAGCAGCATGGCAGCCAGCAGCGTGCCTCCGGTTAGCTCCTCCGCTCCTAAGCCCACATCTTGGGCAGCCATTGCTAGGAAACCAGCTAAACCTCAGCCTAAACTTAAGCCCAAAGCCTGTCCAGGCATGGGAAGTGGTGCTACCATTCCTCCACCGCCTATAAAGCATAACATGAACATTGGAACTTGGGATGACAAAGGTTCCATAACAAAGCCACCGCTTGCTCAGCAGATGTTGGCGCCTCAACCTATGGTTCAGCCACAGATTTTAGCTCCGCCTCAGACCTTATTGCCTCCTCAGCCCCAGCAGCTCCAGCTTCAGTCCCCTCAAGCACCTCCACAACTTCAACCAGGTCCACCACCTCCTCTCCAGCACCATCCATCCCAACCCGCCCCCCCTCAGCCCCTGCATCCTCTTCCTCAGCAGAATGCACCACCCCAGAACCGTTGGGTGGCACCGAGGAATAGAGTGGCCACGTTTAACCAGGGCATGGGGCAGGAGAACTTCAGCCTGGGCCCCGGTGTGCCTCTGAGTGCCTGCCCATCAGCCCCTGGTGAACTCCATCCAGTGCTGGAGAAGCTCAAAGCACTTAACAGCTACAACCCCAAAGACTTTGACTGGAACTTGAAGAATGGACGTGTGTTCATCATTAAGAGCTACTCTGAGGACGACATCCACCGTTCCATCAAGTACTCGATTTGGTGCAGCACGGAGCACGGCAACAAGCGGCTTGACACAGCGTACCGCTCGTTGGCTGCCAAGGGTCCTCTGTACCTTCTGTTCAGCGTGAACGGCAGTGGTCACTTCTGCGGCGTGGCCGAGATGAAGTCACCCGTGGACTACAACGCGTATGCTGGTGTCTGGTCTCAGGACAAGTGGAAGGGCAAGTTCGAGGTCAAGTGGATCTTCGTCAAGGACGTGCCTAACAACCAGCTACGGCACATCCGCCTGGAGAACAATGACAACAAACCGGTCACCAACTCCAGGGACACTCAGGAGGTGCCTCTGGAAAAGGCCAAGCAAGTGCTTAAAATTATCGCCACTTTCAAGCATACCACCTCGATCTTTGATGATTTTGCACATTACGAAAAACGGCAGGAGGAAGAGGAAGCCATACGACGGGTAAGTGTGTCAGTAGATGCTGTCAGATTGTTTGTTACTTTCAGAATGACGGGGCTTTGATTTGGAAAAGAAAAAACAAACTTATTAGAGTTACTCCAGTACACATGCTTCAAAGACTATCATGAGGAAGGATCACCATTGGGTGAAATTAAAATCAGCAAAAAGTCCTGAAAAGCTTTTGAGGGTGCAAGACGTAAAGAATAATTAACGAGGCAAGAAAAGGCTTAATGTCTCAGCGTGGAAGAAGATGCAGATAGACAGAATAAACTGAACCACACAAATTATTAATGACCCAAACCATTACCTCAACCTTGACTGCTTTTCATCTCAGTTTCCATGACAGCAAAAATTCTTAGATTTTTTTTTCAGTTCAGCGTGTTGACTATAGGGTTAAATTAATGGTTAAACTCCATGTCATAGTGCACTCAGGGAAGAATCGTGCTTTATTAAAATTTTAATCTCCTTTGTGCACGGCGTTGAGCTTGGAGCATAATGAAACAATGATGATACTAAATCAACAGTGAACGTTATGCAGCCGTTTACTCTCTGTGTGTACGAGGTCAGCACTTTGGAAGATTGGGTTTTGTCTAATTTCCATCCAGAGTTGATTAAAACTGTGGCTGGATTGCGCAATTAGTAATTAAAGGACATCCATTTCAGACACCGGTGTGTCTTTCTCTCTCTGTCTCTCTCTCTCTCTCTCTCTCTCTCTCTCTCTTTCTCTCTTTCTCACACTCTCGCTATAACAGGTCGCTTATTCTCAAATTCTCAACTGAAGACAGGCTGAGGCACAAATCAAAAAACATCTTAAATGAAATTAGGTGTCGTTTAAAAGGTAAAAAATGTGCAAAACTGTTTTTTTTGGGTTGCCAGGAACCCTTGGTGGACTAGTCTAATATTGTGGTATTACAGGGGTCTCCTGTTAAGATGATCCAGTTTGTATATTCAATTTATAGAAAGTATTCAGTTCTATAAATATCCATGATTTGATATTACAAATAGTTTTTATAATGTTTTCCGTACAATATAATGATTTACAATAATTACAATGTTTTCTTGTTATAAATTGAAAACCTTGAACCCTGTAGAAGAAAGTTCGGTAATTGTTGTTTTTACACGAAGTATAAATGCGCTGCTCCTTGCGCTGCTATTCTCCCAGAGAAGGTGTGAATAGTTCAGAATGTGCGCCGCCTGGAGGACTATAGAGGAACGACAATGCCGTATACATGAAAAAAATGTCACACGCGATTTTGGAGCCAATCCGGCGACACATCAAATGCTGCACGCAACACTGCCATACATAACTGAATTCCTTTCGCATCACAATGTCTACCCCTGTTTGCTGGGTTTTTATTCTCTCCACAAAAAAAGGTTCCTGAAACAGAAAACATTAATGGAAATAGACATAAACTAGAAAAGCACTCGGAGAGCGCAGACCTCCGCCAAGGCCGTTCAGTACCCCCATATGATATTGCAGTATTTTTATTAATGGAATATTAGTTTATTATTTGAGCTCTACAATGCAAACGCGCAGCCATTTATATGATTGCATTGTGTAGAGGACCTGCCTTGGGCTCAGGTGAAGAGGTATTAATAATGGATTATTTTTGTGATAATTGGCCTAAAAGCTGTACAGAAAGGTAAAGGAATGAGATTACACCATTGAACGCAAGGCTGGAAGTTACGCTTCAGTATGGTCCAGACATAGTAACTTGGATGGCTACGTCACCCGCGATAAAAAAATCGTTAAAAATTCCCTGCAATTCCCTGCCAAAATTTAATCAATTGTTCCTTGTATTATTTCAGACTCATCCTGAAAGTTTCATCAAAATCCGTTCATAAGTTTTTGAGTAATGCTGCTAAAAGTCAGACAAACAAATAAGCAAACCAATGCCGGTGAAAATATAACCTCTTTGGCGAAGGTAACTATGCATGCAAGCTTTTATTAATTTGGGTTCGATTTCCTTTTTAAAGAAATCAGTTGTTGCAAACTATGACTTTTTGTCTGCTGATTTGATTCAAGCACTATCCAGAGCTTGAGCGGTGAATAATATCCATTATCCCGAGATAGAAGCCAACCAGATTGTGCCGTTCCTGTCTAGTATATTATAGTAAGTAGTTAAATCTTAAGCTGGATGAAGCGTCTTGATATTCAGACTGGCTCTCCTCTCCTCTCCACTCTGTTAGCTTTACATATTATATTATTCTATAGAGAGTATTTTGTTAGGTTTTTTTTGGTGTCTGGTCCTGCGCAGTAGGAATTCTTCATCTTAAACTCCTTGCCGCTGGTTGTGGTGTGAAGTTTCTTCAGTCAGACCCGGAAATGAAATTTGATAAATCCGAATGTCGGATCTCGTCACTGATGAGCCGCTGTTGAATCGGTCTCTGTCCGTGTCCCTCATCCAGAATGTACTTCACTTTTGGAAATCAGAGAGTAGCTGGACCCTGTGATCATGTGTCAGTACCCTGAGTGTTTTATTCATCGTTACCCGGAGGATATGACGGTCAAAAGCAGGCTACATGTTCACTGTTATGAATGAGCGCACTGTACATATTGTTTCCTTTGTACAGTACGGCTCTTAGTGGAGTGATTTGATACGCATCATTAATGTAACTGTATCTCTGGTTCAGCTCCTGACCGTTTCCCAGCATGCCTCTATTTTTATTCTTCTGATAAATGAACACGTACCAGGGCGCCGTTGAATTTTCTATTCTGATTGATTGAAGGCTGCTGATCAGTGAACCGTAGCTCCAGCAGAATAAAACATGCTTTTAAATGTTTGTCATATTTTTAATTTTGCCACAATATTTTTTTATATTGTTTTTGTCCTGTATCTTTTTTTTCCATTTCCAGCACGTTAGCAGTTTGTATCTTTATTTAAACTAAAATATGGTAAAATCAATTTAGAAAACACCTACAGGGATGCCAAAGGCTCGAGGTCATTAGTATTCTTTACCTTGCCTGCAGAAATCTTAGTAATAATGATCATCGTCCCGAAAAAAGGGATTAAATCTTTATGGCCATTAGCCCGAGAGCAAAATCGAGCATGCTGTCTGCGTGGAAGGGGTATACGCTGCTTCAAATGCCAATCACATTGATGCCATCCAGTCGTGAGCTGGTGTATGCGGAAGTGTGCAAGTATAGTACGCAGCATCCACACAGAAAATAACAAGCAAATTGCTTGGAGATGAGCTGCATGCGAATCACCATGTGTAGGAACCGAATTGCTTCACCGCTGTAGTATCAGCAGGTCTTGCTGCATAGGTAACCCTCTCGCGCGCATGTTTTCCATTTAAAAATGTTTGTGAGAGAAACCCTGAACAGCATTCAGCTAGTTCGCTAAAGTAGTGAGAACGTTTAGCGTTATCGCATGGCAAGTATAGAATGGAGCCTCTTGTGTATCATGAACCGGGAAGAGTTAAACGTATGTAAGCGTACACCCACGGGAAGTAAATGTGCACCCAAGAATTATTATTATTATCCCTGTAAGATTTCGGAGTGCAGTCATAAAGCTTTTTTATACTGCAGTGATGAGCTGCTCTTTCATGTTGTTGTAGACGGAGTAGTCTGAGTCGAATTTTTAAGAACTCGGTATCTGCCGATCACTGGTGTCTTTAAGCTTTGATTGGTTACTGCGTCAGTTTGATCGGTTTGCATGGTTGCTTGTCGCTCATCACTCCTTGTGTGGACGCCCCTTTATGCAGCGTAAGCCGTTCAAAAAAGATGCAGTTGTCAGCTAGTGGGCGGGACTTGGCCAAAAACAGATTAGGGATTGAAATTGGGATGAGAAAAAAAATTCCGAACTGTTTTACAGAACAAATAAACCCAGCCATCTCTGCATTAATCCCGCAATAATCATAGCTCAACTTCAGGATTTTGCAAAATAGACCAACTGGCTCCTGTTACAGGCATGTACTCGGTTAGCTCTTAAGTATGGATATTCGTTATTATGACCCCTGTGTGGCTCTAAAAGCTAGCATCTCTCAACCCCCCTTCCTGCTGACACAGCTCTTCCCTCCACTCCTGAGATGGATAATCTCTGCCGTGTTACTCACTCATGAATATTTCACAACGTTGTAACACAGGAGCCTGAAGCCAAGCTGTCAAAGGGGTTGATGGGCTTTATTCTCATCTGTCCACTTCATATTGCTGTCTCTCTCTCTCTCTTACACACACACACACACAGTCACGCTAGCAATGTTTACTGTTTCCCAGAGCTTTAAAAAATCACAATGTTGAATCATTAAATCATATCTGGATTTCTAAGATGCTGGTGTTTAATATATAAAAGAAATCCGCTTTCAGAAGGTAGCAGTGGCGCCACCTCATCACATACCGTGTCTCTGTTTTCCTTTTACTGCATGCTTCAGAATTTCAGTTTTACTTCAGTAAGCTTACCTGAGACTGATTTAAATTTGCTGTCAACTGCTGTACACTATGTTTACACAAGATGGCCGCCGTACGTGTTTATCCTGCACTTTTCATAGTCTTTCTTGTGCATGTGCTTAAAGCATGTGCTTGTGGGCACGGACACGTGTGCTCACGAAAAAAAATAAGGACCTGGAGGTGGACCTAGTAGGCTTCCGTAGCTTTGAGTGCCAACCGGTCTACTGACGTTTTAAATATACAGTAAGAGTGTTTGGTTTGGGATCATAACAGTCATGATGATGGTTACGGTCACTTGAAGGAAATCTGGAGATTGCCCGTTTGGTAAATCATCACTATGCTTTAAAAGTTCAAATGTTTACCTCGGGAAACAGACTAGACATGTCCAGCTCTAAAATTATTGATCGGTTTCGGGTTGGTTTCCAGCTAAGACTTGAGACATGTTGCCTTTCTGATTGGCTGTTCCCGTGTAGCATAACACATTATTGGCCAGTGCTGAGCTGCGCAAACAACAAGCGTGTAAACTCGTGTAAAACATTTCTATTTGTTCCTAAACCAGCTGGTGACAGAAAGCCAAGTTGGAAAAAATGAGCTGCAGCGGACAGAAAAAAACATTGCGATTTGCATTTCCTGTTGCCTTTTTTGTCATCGCGTCTGCACATCATGCCTCCTCTCCACTCTTTCCTCTTTTCCTCTTCCTGTGAGAGGCTGTGATTACACCGTCCAGTCCATATTCATCACAATGTACGCGATATCGCTGCAGCTTCGCCTCGCTGTGTCGTCAGTGAATAATAAAGTCTTTTTGATTTGAAGTTTACTATAAAAATATAACCGTGTCTAACACTCTTTCTGTTTCTCTCTCTGCTTTGCAGGAACGAACTAGAACTAAACAGTAACCTTCCAGACATCAGTTCTGCTTGAACTTCAACACTAATAACGTAGAACCTTTGAATTATTGCCTAACCACAGAGGAAGAATGAGGGTTCTGCTCTATTTTCTGCTGAAGACCATGTTCGAACACTTGAACACGACGACGAGTCGACGACCACGGACTGTCAAGGGTTTTTTTTGTTTGTTTTTTTGATGCATTTGCCCTTATTGTCATAACAAAAAGAGCGCAACATTGATCACATAAACTGTATCTTTAAGCACTTTCAGTCCTTCTAAAAGCTTCTTATTGACCCTCGTAACTTGCACCGGACTCCTGTTTTGGTATTAAATGACTAACCTGGCTTGTTGCTTTCAAGGATTTCACCGGGCTTATTTTTCTTTCCAGGTTTTATTTTTTGTTTTGTTTATTATAATTTTTTTGTCATTGTTGTTTGGGTTCTGCGCACACACACACACACACACACGTGCTTCTGGAGGACATGGAAAGCGTCTAACAGTAAATCTGTACATCTGTACTTGAATCCGAGATACTTTGTATTCCTCCACCGACAAAAGAAAAATGCGTTCACCCCCCCACACCTTTTATTTTTTCTTCCTGTCTGACTGAATAGAAGTGTGAGTTGGAATAATGTGTTTCTGTAGACCTCCTGCACCCTCCCTCCATCCTTTCCCCTTTCCATTTCCGTACCATAAGAAAATAATTATGCAGCTTTGTTGGGACACCACACGTTAATGCACATTGTTCTTCCCTCCTTGTTAGTTTTTTCATTCCTATAATGATCATCATCACGAAGTGCATTTGTGGATGAAGGAGAACCCGTGTACCCTCAATCTGAGTCTGAAGCAGGGCCTCGTCCTCTCCGAACCTTTGCCATGGCTTTTGTCTCTGAATGCAGCGACACTTTTCTCCTTCCGGAGTGTTGACTAAATAAACGTCCATGCTGAGGGAATCCATGGTTTTGAGTTTTCACTTCATATAAAGTTAGACCCACCCCATTTTTTAAATTTTGTTAGTTTTTTTTATTTAATTAGTCTAAAAGTTTCAGTCGTGTTGCATGAGGGTTTTTTTGTTTTTTTTTTATCTATATTAAATCAAATATAAAGTATATTGAGCATTTATAATGAAGACATGCAACATATTAAGGAAAATTTATCTAGGCCTTGATTATGAAGAATGATTAGATTTAAAATGCATCTCTCAGTCTGGGTGGAAATTCAGGATGAGTGAAAATGGCCGATTGCTGGAGACCCCTGATCCTCAGTGACGTCTGCTCACAGGAAGTGTGCTACAAGCTACCACCTTCATCAATCCAGTAGGGTTCTGCCTATCTTTCTATCTCTCTGTGTTGTAAAAAAAAAAAAATAATAAAAATTCAATCAAACAAAAACAGCACCTCAGTCACTTCCACGGCCAGATTAGCGTCCTGGGAGGAGCAGAAGGATGTGAACCCCTGTGATAAGAAGCATCTTTCCCTCCTCTTCCTCCTCCACTTCTCCTCTTCCTCCCCGTGCGTTTGATTTGTGGCCATGTTTGTATGGGTTACTGTAAATCAATGCTTCGTAATGATGCTAATGCTAATTGCATTATGATGTGATTATTAATCTGATTTTAAAAATAAATATAGATTTATTGAAACTGAATTAAATGTCTCAGTGCCACAACTTTACTTTCACACTCAGCGGCATCATTACACATTTCATGCCCTCCTGATGAATCATTTCACTGGTGTGATATGAAAATCTGCAGCTTTCAGGGGGAAGTGTTCAATAGTAATGACTGCAGCAAGGACCAATTTCATTACTGAAGCTTTTTAAAGTTGCTGCTGGTTTTTCTTCATGTGGCGTTCATCAGGTAAGCGATCCTACAGGAATCGGATATTTATTTCATTTATTGCTCTTCAGTACCTGTGATATCCTGATCAGGGTCACTGTGATGTCAATTATAAACCGGTTTACATTTGGGTGAAATATAAGACTGTTAAAAGAATATTGCAGGAAGGTGCAACCAAAAATAATAAGTGGCTATCAAGGTTCTTCTGAATTTCTTAAAGGAGGGGTGGACTTAGTTGTAAATCTTTCAGGTGTAGGTGGACTTATTTGGATTTAGCTTGAGGCAGGATTAGTAGGAATTCCTTGAGGAGAGCGTGAGATTGGTGGGATTTCCTTTAGGAGAAGGTAGGATTGGAGCGAATTTCATTAGGAAAGGGTGGGATAGATCAGAATTCCTTTTGGAGTGGATTGGATTGGACTGAGTTCTATTGGGTATGATTGTGATTTGTCAGGATTCTTATGGAAGCGTACGGGATTGGACAGTTTTCCTTATGATATAGGTGTGATGGATGAGAATTTCTTTGGGAGTGGGTTGGATTGGACTAAATTCCAATGGATATGGTTGCCATTGGTCAGAATTCATTTGGGAGCGGATGGGATTGGACAGTTTCCCTCTTGGTATATGTGGGATAGATCTGAATTCCTTTGGAAAGGGGTTGGATTGGTTGGTATCATTTGGAAGAGGAAGGGATTGGTCAGAATTCCTTAGGGAGCTCGGGTGGGATGGGGGGTGGTTGGAGAAGAGAGATTGTTTAGAATTCCTTTGAGAATACATACTGTTGAAAAGAGTCCCTATGGGGACAGGTGGGATGGACAGAACTGCTTTTGGAGCAGATCACTTTTGGGTCAGAATTTCTTAGTGTAAACGTGACTGATTAAATGAGCAGGATGAATTCTAAATTCCTGTTGGAGCAAGCAGATTTAGTCAGAATTCATGTGGGTAGAGGTGGGGTTGCTCAGAATTCTTCTGGGAATAGGGGGAGTACCCTCTTCACACAGTTCCTCTCCAGCTGAACGTGTACAGTGTGCACTGGTAACCCATGATTACTCGATTGCCTTGTTATTAGTTGATGATTGTATTATTGTTTTGCAACTCCAATCCACCAGATGGCGCCATTGCCTTTTATAAGTTTTTGTCCTGAGATGAAGATTTCTTCTTTAATAACTACCAATAGTTTTATTTGTCTTGCAAATATAATTAATGGAAGACTCGGTGTCATTCAGTATTTATAGTTGGGTAGCCGATATGTCATCAAAGATCATTATCAATTATTACGATTTTTTTTCTTTCAGTTTTAAAAATGTTAAATATTTGTTTAAATTCTACACATCTTAGGATTAAATCATGTCTAGCAATAGGTTTAATTATTTAATATTTTGTTGTGTAAAAACTTTTAAGAAGTGGTCAATAACTTTTTCAGTCACTTACAAATATGTATTTTTTTTGCAGTGAAGATTGAAAGCGAAAACATTTTTATACATTTTAAATGACACTCTTTAAAGTTTTACCTTGTATCTGTTGGTGTTTATCAGTTTTTATATACAGCAGATAACAACTGCATACTGATTTATACTGGTCAAGCTGCATTTCAATCCATTCAAGATTCATCCAGTGGATCAGTTGATTCAGTCAGCTGATTGGGTCTTTTTTTAATTTTATATATTTATTTTTACAAAGCTGCAGTTTTAGTAATGTATGTTGTGTTGGATGTCAAATATTTCTTGGATAGCATTTTATTGAAAAAAGAATTATCTGAATGACTCGAGTCACTAAAGGAAGTCAAATGTGGAATCTCAAAAAGCTAATCACAGATCAGTCCTTGTTATCCAAACAAACTTGTTAAACTGACTCGTAAACTCTTCCTCTCTTTTCAAGTGTCATATCCGGAGATCGTAAATGCACTAAACAAACAATAAACTGAGATCTTCCATCCTCCTCCTCTACACGCTGACTTAAACACCCCTCAAGCTCCACATTGTGTTCTTCTCTGCTACTTTTTTGGAGTTTGAACATCACGGATGCTGCTATTAATAGGTCTCACAGCACCACCTCTAAATTACCCGTTTCACTCACAAGAGAATGCTGGAATATGCAAATGGGGATGTAATTTCAGTTGTGTCTCTTTGTTTGTTTGTTCCAGAATTCTGGTTCTTTGTTCACTGTTAAGCAGGAATGTTTTCCGTGTAGGGTGGCGTAGTGGATAGAGGTCTGCTTCACAGCAAGGAGGTCCTGGGTTCGATTCCCGGGCTTGGCCTCTCCGTGTGGAGTTTGCATGCTTTCCCCGTGCTTGTGTGGGTTTTCTCTGGGTACTCCAGTTTCCTCCTACAGTCCAAAGACATGCTCATTAGGCTAATTGGCTGTTCCAAATTGCCCGAGGATGTGAGTGGTTTTGTGTGTGCGTGTGGTCTGGTGAGCTGTTCAGGGTGCACCCTGCCCTGGCCCAGTGTCAGCTGATAGTCTAGGATTAAGGGGTTCGGCAAATGAGTGAGTATAATTGATTAGAAACACACAAATGCATGCTCATTCTAAAGAGCTGCAGCCCAAAATACAAATAAAATTGGGTTATCGAGCTTGCTGTGCTTCCTGGTGCTGGATTTATCAGAAACAGTTGATTTCCTGTGATTTGTATGCAAAGAAATAGCTAGAGTTTTCTGAGGGTGGTGTGAAAAACAAAAAACATCCACTGATCAGTCATTCTTTCAACGGAGACAAATTGTTGGTGCGAGAGGTCAAACAAGCACTCTTTGAGCTTCTGAGTGACACAACAGAAAAGCATTTGCACTATCATCAAGATAGTTTCAAATCCCGGGTGATGCCACAGCTATCCGGCTAGCCAGGAGCCGAAGAGAGTATCAATGGCCAGGCTGTTATGAAGGAAAGGTGGGAAGCCATGCACTGTCTTTCCTGATACTCACCAGTCACAAGCGTCTGTGAAGGTGGGCGGATACCACAGCTTTTTGTCCCAATGATATCCCAGCAATTTGAAAAACAAAGTGGTCGGAGGATACACAGTGAGATGTTCAATAGATTTCCATGGCTAAAAAACACTATTGGCAGCTGTGCTGAGCAGAACAGCAAATCAAACTGCATACCTCATCTGAGGAGGATAAATCTACAAGAGCAGAAAAATAGATCAGCTTACAAGGATCTGATGTGATACAGTCTGTACAGACTGCAGGCCACCTTTGATTTATATGAGTCTGTAAATACACGAATGTAATATAAAATATTGTCATGTCACTCTCAGATCTTTAACCTTAAATGTTAGCATTCAGGCTAAAATTTGAACCAAATTTGTAACTACATTCTGACTTCTGGTTAGATTTGTACTGATGATCATGTGATGGTATTTTTTGGAGGTTGATTAAAGATATATTAGTCTATGAAAATTCATGAATAAGAGTCACTAAAGGAGAAACCCACACAGGGGAGGAGTAATGATATCCTCAAAATGAGAGAATGTACGAGGCGATATATATAATAACAGCTAACTGAAGTAAACACCCTTATTTCAGTGAGGAGCTGAGGGATTTATCATTTCTCCTTTCCCTCAAGCAAGAAGGAAAAAAAACTTGAGAAGTGAAAACTCGTTAATAGAGTTGAAAGTTGGGTAAAATTTCAGAACTGGCTTTGAGTCAGTCATCAGTGACATTCTGAAAATCAAAGTGCTGGGGGTGATGAAGGAGCAGCAAAGTGTGTGAATTAGAAATGCTTATTGATCTACATGTTTTTGTTTTTTATTTTTTTCTGTCTGCATGTAAAGGTTTTTACATTTACAGGGACGTCACTGGCATCAGATAACGAATTATAGAGAAGTGGTTTATAATCGTCACTGCACACTACTATATATATATAGTTTGCTTCATTTAACATCTTGTTCTTACATATGATTTTTTCCACATATAATTCCTTTACTGCCACATCAGGTTCGTACACAGGACTCATTTCTTTTCATTTCACAGGTTTCCTTTATATATGATTTGACACATATCTCTGCCTAAACTCCCTGAACAGCTTTCCAGACACCCATGATTCATTTAATTTTAAAAATGTAATTCGTATGCCTGCGATGACTTGGCAAGCTGTCCAGGGTGTACTCTGCCCTCACTCAGAGTCGGCTGAGATGGGCGCCAGCCTCCCCGCGACCCTAATTAGGATTAAGCGCTTCAGAAAATGAATAAATGAATGAATCATTTATCATCCAACCACAAGGTGGTAGCAACCTATTTTAAGTAAACAGCTAGTCTTTCATGGTGGAAGGAAAAATTGCAGCCCAGCCTACTGGTGTCAAGTGTCGAGAAGTTACCAAAGAAAATTTATTTCCTTTCTGTCTGAACCATAAGAAAAAGAGGACAAATGTCTATTTATTTTTGGAAGTTAATAAGGAGCAAATTTATTTAGTTTACTCACAAGTAGTTGCTGTTTCAAATTCAACACTGTGCTCGTCCACACACAAGCAAATACACGTTTTACTGCCAGACTGAGTAAAAAGGACTGGTAAGTTTATAGATTATATTAAATGTAAATTAACAGCACTTATTTTTAGTAATATTAATAATTGTATTGTTATATGTCAAAAACAATAAACAGATTACATTGAAATATCTTTGACTATACTGTTAATTAATTATAACGTTGAAACACACTTTTTAATTTCACAATGTTTGAGTGGTGATGATTGAGTTTACTGACACACTGAACGTAAATTACTGACTGCACAGACTTATGTTTCTATTTTAAATGACATCAAACAAAAACTTGTACAAAATGTACAAAATTAATGAGAAATTAGCCTTGAAGTTGTTTTATTGAATCCTAATAAAAGTGCTTAAAACTTCTTGAATAAACGGCATTTTCCAACTCAGATTTCACGGTTGCCCTTTTTGAATAGATGTTCTGTGGTTATTTGGCCCATGCTGAGACATTAAGTGATATGGCCCTTTGTGAAAATAAGTTTAACATCTTTGAAGGCTTTAATCAAAAGTATTGCATTAACCACTTAGGAATTACAGCCATTTTTGAACAAAGTCCCTCCATTTTCACAGGTTCCATACTAATGGACTGTTAAGTGAAAAGCAGTTTCATGGCCTGTTTCTTTGTTAATTCGCAATAAATTAGGTTTGTAACCGATTCAATGCATTGACGTATCCATCCAAACATCAGTATTGGGTAGTGGTCAGCACTGTATTGAATTCGTTTGTGCCAATTATCCTGTTTTTTTCATGCTCTAAAATGTTAACGTCTAGGCCATTGGGTTGCTGTCAGCATGTTTCTTCCCCGAGATGGCCTGGCTAGCTGTCCAGGGTGTACTCTGCCCTCGCCCAGAGTCGGCTGAGATGGCACCAGCCTCCCTGCAGCCCTAATTAGGATTAATGAATGAATGATTTTTAAATGTAGTTTTGTCGTCATGTGTTAATTTAAGACGTCTTCAGGAAAGCAAATGCATAGGGTTCACCTTAAGATACAGACCATCGTTATTGATCACAGACACTGATAAAATTAAAACTAGTTCAATTTAAATTAATTAATAATTATTATTTATAATTATTATTAATAATCAATTTATAGTTCAAATAAAACACTGTTAAAGATTAGAAGATTCTCACGCACACACACACACACTCACCTGAGCACGTTGGCCATAGTATGGATAGTACATCAAATTAAATGTCCCATTAGTTGGAAAATAAGTGACATGAACGCTATCACCATCCTCGTTCTACAGAGAGGTGGAGACAGAAGTGTTAATGAATGTGTGAATGTAGAACAAATTGTTTTTGGATTACATGTCGCTTTAACACACTGTCTCTTTCTCATGTGTACGTGTCCATCACTGTGTGTGTCTCTGTCTTGCCTTTTCCCTGCAGGTGATATAGGGAGACTCGCCATCCTTCCCTGGCAACATTCCAATAACCTAAGGAAAGGTTAAAGGTCAAAACAATGACAACAAAAGTAGTTTTTAAAGTCCCATTGTCAAGATATCACCTCGAATCCACAAAATCTTTACTTGCATTATTTTTTTTTTTAATGTGCATATTTTTAAAGGAAATATGACTCCATTGCCCGCAATGGCCTGGCAAGCTGCCCTCTGCCCTCGCTACCCTGCAACCCTAATTAGTTGAATTACATGAATGAATGAATGACTCCTTTGCATAAATATTGCTAATTTAAAATTTCCCACCACCTGCGCTCCTGCTTAGTTTCGAAAAGTTCCAACATTCTGTGTGCGATGTAAGCAGGAGATTGCGCTCTGACCTGATATTCGTTAGCATTAGTATTTCCTATACAAACAGAGCAAACACTATGATTCCAGTATATGCATTCTTAAGATCTTAAAATGTATTAATAGTTTAAGTCCTGCTTCAGTGCTCATGCCTGGAAGGTGTATAGCAGCAGGTTAAAACATCACAGGATGGTAAGTTGCATGTATACCTGTAGGATGTATGTATGATGTATTAAGAAGTTAAATGAACACAGACAGACTGTAAAGCTCCCGGCTTTCATTCCATTATTTGTAGAGACGATTTTACCGAAAACTGTTTTGAATCAACTCCAGAGCCTCAGTGTGAAATGGTGCAGGTTTGACAGCGATAACACAACCAGCACTGCTACAGGTGTGCACAGTAACACTGCGACAGTCAGAAGCTGTCAACAAGCTTGAACACAAAATGATAAGAAATCAAATCTATTTAATTAAAAATAAAAATGCCCAGAGATGTTACTACACCCTGGAGCTCGGTAAATAAAGCACACTGCTTAACGTGTGCAATGTTAGCTCTGTGCTATGCTAGCTATCTTAATCAGTGATCTAGAGATCTCTGCTCTAATATATATATATATAACTTAAAAAGTAGATCTGTTTGGAGGAATAATAATGTATTAACATATACTGATGACCTACCAGTCCGTGTGGTGCAGTCTGCTCTGATTCGGTTCATATTGGTTTGGCTGCATGTTTGCCTCGGAGAGAGCTTAAATTTTGATTTGATTCTCTGTTCCACCTCAATCAGAGCCTGAGAGCGAAAGTGTTCCAGTTTTACACCACTTTATTCCATTTTAGTTACATCTACTGCGGTATTGAATGTGTTCATCACTAGCCATGTGATTGTTTATGCACAAAACTTTTCTTAACTTCTTCTGTTCGAGTGAAAATTATGAGAATTACAAGTTTTAAAAAGCCTCGTTATATAAATATATAAATGCCTTTTCACATGAGTTTCACAAGTTTTCCTTTTTATGTCAAATATATGCACAACATTCAATTCAATTCAATTCAATTTTATTTGTATAGCGCTTTTTACAACTGACATTGTCGCAAAGCAGCTTTACACAG
>JBCNYG010000023.1:8321728-8332009 GCA_039654305.1 Porochilus rendahli | reverse complement strand
CACACACATGTATGTATGTATGTATGTATGCATGTATGTATACATATGCCAATTTAAATGCACACAGATATGTCCCCTCAAGTGAGCCCTACCATACAAAACAGCCCACAGCAGAAGCAAACTAAATTATGACTGTACTCTGCTAAAATACACCAATTCTAGTAATTACAGTGACAAAATTATAATTTAATTAAATAAATCGAACACCATATAGTGGTCACAATCGTCCTAAACTTGGCACTACCCATGCTGATATTGAAACAACCGTTTGGTACTTCTCTACATCATGGGAGATTTTTCCTTCCAGCAGCGCACTCCCCTTAAGTCCCACCCTTACGTTAGAGCAACTCTTGCATCACAGTCACGTCCCCTCCCACAGCCCCGCCCCACATTGATGTTAAGGTGGTTAGAGTTAGTCTCAAAGGTGAGAGTGAAGTCAGACTTCAACCTTTAAGGACTTTGTTTACTGTAATGCGATCATCAGCATTTCTTCAAACACACTTATTTGTTATTTAAAGCTGGAGAAAATTTATGCACTTATGTACCACAAAATCAGGAAGAGAAATGGAGTGATTAAAATGAGGACGCTGGACAAATTCATTTGCTTTCACATGCACTTTCATATATACCCAACAGGGGGAAGTGTTGATCAAAAGCAGGAAGTCTGTCTAACTGCACTGTGAGGTTCTAAAAAGACACACACACACACACACACACACACTCACTCAAACCTGTATACTTTTTTTAAGCACTAACCATTCGTCAGCCTGTCGAAGAGGAAAATGTCAAAATTCCAGCTTCCAACTTTTTCCAACATACACTGCAAAAAAATATGAGAAATTAAAATCTGAAGAGTAAACGTGTGATACTGACATATTACGTCCACAGGAACATAATCATTTCACTTCAAAGAGAAAATTTGACCATATTAATGTACATTTAAAAAAAATATGCTACAGGGTACAGTAAAGAACAGAAGCATTCATGCAGTCCTGATGCGTTATCTCTGAAAAATGCAAAGCAGCACTTTGAATTCGCCATGAAACGCTAGATTCGCATGACATTTACACACGCAGAACAAGTCAGTAAGTCTGTACGGTGTACCAGGGTACACAACCAACCCGCTCGTCTGTTACTGATCACATCATTATATTCATAAAAGTATTTAAAAGTAAAATGAAAACCAAAGACTAAAGTTTGAACATTAATATGCCATGACAACTCTTGACTTTTACTAAATGTCTACATGCATGTGTGTGTGCGCATGGGCACACTTGCTAAATATCGTGGACCAAAATATGTTTTTAACCAACAGAGTGAGGACATTTATAGGAAGTGGGGACAAGGCTGGTCCTCACGTCTTCATAAAGATGGAAGTACGGGGAGTGTGTGTGTGTGTGTGGGATCTGTGACATGTGTATGGCAGGATTGAAAACACACCCTGGCTTGTCCACAGTAATCTTCATCCAGGATGTGCAGGGGGTTCAGGTGCGGAGCTCCGCGCAATAACCGAGATGACAGAAGGTGACGCTGGAAACTAAAAAGCCTGCGGATCCTCTGGGCTGGAATCGATCCCGCTGACTCGGCACGGGCTGACACACACATACACACACACACACACACACACACACACTTAAAATCCCTACAGCAAATACAATATGCAGAATCAGGACAGTTAAAAGGGCCTTGTCAGGGCTGTTATGTTCATTTAACAAGAAATCAAAAGAAGCCTAGATTTGTTCACTTTCCAAAAAAGGGTAGGTTTATTTTCTATTTTATTCTTGTGGCTACTTATTTTGTTTAAAGACATACATTTTTATACAGCCATGAGAGAGTCCCTTTAAAGGAATAATGCAGAAAGTTCTGCAGTACACAAATGTGTGTAATTAGCACAGTCAAAAACCTCAAGAACAAAAAAATTACCTTGCACAAAAAAAAGGAAATCCTTAAACCTTTTTCTCCCTAAACTGGTTTGTAATAGAAGTCTGAGAACACTTGGTGGACTGTCTTTAAGGTTTCCAGTAAACACATACATGTAGAATGGTTCAGTATTTGTAAATAAAGCTGTATTTCTTTATTTAATTATCATACATTCTTTCTCTAACTTTCTGAAAGTGGAGAGGGCTTCCCCGCCCACCTCTGATCACAAGACTTTATAACATAATAACTTCCTGAAGACTTTCATTTTTTTTAATGAAAAATTCAATGACCTAGAGAAGTACCACAGTTAGCAGAGGCATTGCAGGGTTCAGAATGATTTTAACCACTAGATGGCGCTTTGGGCCATTTCATCCCAGATTGTCTATTTTGACTGTATAAAAATGCTAATTTTGTCAACATGCAGTATTTCATCCCTGTAGAGTTATATAATTTAGTTTACAGCTTCAGCAGCATATTTAAATGTACAGTACCACTTTAAACACCAGAACTGCTTTTTGCTATGCTGCTCCAGTGTTGGAGAATCGGAAAAGTCACAGATTTAAAGTTTAATGACTTACTAAGCAACTTTCATTACAAAGTAACCATGTTTTTTTGGGGAGGGGTTGTTTTTTCCCCCAGTGTTCTCCCTCAAAACAGGAATCATGTTAAACTTCATGTCTATAATTCAGACAGACGCTACAGAAATCACTAAGATTAAATAAGCCTTCTATGTTTTTTAAATTTAGAAATCAACTCCTTGTCCAAGCAGAGATTTAAAATGCTTGGAGAAATACTCTCTCTCATATTCGGCTACCTGTCATTCCACCGTGACAGATCCGATGTCATTCAGAGGCCCGAGGCGTAAAGTTTCTCACAAAGGGAAGGAACAGGTCATAAACCAGTGTTGCTGTAAATAACCTGTGGCAGCCCCATGTGCTTTGTGGATTAAAGTGAACGAGGGAGGTGATTGATTAACACTCCATTGTCATACAGATTGATATGCACTTGTTGTTGCCAGAGGTGCTGATGCAGTGATTTGCTCCTAACCGCCACTGCCAGGTACAAAAAGTTCAACTCCTGCCTGAGGAGCAAGTACCACGGCCATGATCTGGAATGAATCGGGTAGAAAATGATAAAGCCAGCAACTGTCAGGGCCGCGGTTTAACATGGAAGAGAAAGTCCAGTCTTGGGGTTTAATCATGGAAAAACAAAACGCCATCAAGAGTGTATAAAGACGTGAATTTATCAGGAACACTCTCATATCTATGAGGTTCCAGGAACCTTTTGGTGAAAAACGACTATTAACAATTCCTGAGGTTTTTGAGGTTCGAATTTGTATTTCCAGCACACGGTAACCATTTTGGGGGGGGTGGAAATATGATACGAACTGAGTTTGATGACCCCCCCACCCCATGGCACTGATGTAGTAACGACGTAACCAAAACCTGACAGGGTCTTCACTGGCATAGTACAAGTGCAGTGTGAACTTATTGAATGTAGATGTGGACCCAAAAAAACGTGAAAAATTAATGAAGAAAGTGACGCGTAGTGGTATTTATAAGGAGAGGACAGAAGCAGTGAGAATGTCGTATGCGTGGAGTGCGATTTGATTGGTGGTAGTAGTAATAACACAATGGACGTGTGGCACGTGTGTTCATGGCAATTATAAGAAATTAGAGGGAACGTGAGAACCTGGTATGGACGTAGTAAGGATGTATATAACTTGGAAACTGCCAATTTTTTCCATTTTGGCCACGCCCCCATAGCATCAATTAAAATTCCCATGATTTGCGTCTGAGTGTGATGAAGGACGCAGTGAGTGGGTGTGCATGGATACAGAGAGTTTAATATAAAGTGGTGCTCGGTACTCTGTGTGATACTTACAGTGTAAGGTGCGGAAATCGACACCTAGGTATGGGTGCGAGCCTCTTCGTTCTGGTTCAAATCCTACCTGGCTCCTCACTCTCACATCTCCTAGAAGGCATCAACACAAAGTCCCTCAAGAGGTTTGTTAGATCACATATTAAGGTCTAGTCTGGTGCTGGACACACACACACACGCACACGCGCACACACACAACGTGGAAAGGAGGGCAAGGAAAGAGAGAGCATGCAGCTCCATGCCGGGAGGAGAAAGGCATTAGTATTCAGACTGGCACAAGCAAGCTAAACTTAAGGAAAGAAAGGCAAGCTTGTGCCTCAGCCCAAGTCGGAATGAAGGGTGGGTGAGGTGAGGGGTGGGCAAGGAGAGGTGGGTGGGGGGGGCTGAAGGGGTTTGGAGTCAGAGGGACATCAATGAGGTTGGCTCAAGCTCCAGAGTCACATCTGTTAAATTCTCATTCAATAGGCCCTTTCATGAGACTGAGTGTTGGAGACAGAAGAAGGGAAAAACATAAAGGGAAAACAGAACAATAAAAATTACTCAAAACAAATAAAAAAGCTTGCATAGAATTCTATTGAGTAATGGCAGCCTCCAACAGATCAAGTCACTAATGATTGGTGTACAATGTGCAATAAACAAGTGAATAAATATAAATAAATTAATAAGTAAATCAGTAAATAAAGAAACAGCCTCCCACCAGTACATTTACTTACTTGAAAACAGCTGTTTGAATATTACACAAGCCCCTATCAAAATACCAAAACTGTGAATTACAATTACATAAAAAACACTATCGTTATAATAAAAAAGCAAGAACAAAAATAATCATTCAACCAAAAGGCAGACATAAAGTAGTAAAATTTTTAAAGCATTCAAAAGACAAAAAAAAAAAATGTATAAAAGTGTAACATAACATCACGCATGCAATCAGGAAGTACCACACATGAGAACCCAGACTGAAGCTCATCGAGCATGCAGGAGGAGGAGGAGGAGGAGGAGGAGGAGGAGGGGAAGCCGCTGAGGTTGGAGAAGCGAGGGGCAAGAGGGAAGTGTTGTGGAACGGGAAGGGAAATGGGCGGTGTTTCATAAATAAATAAATAAGAAAAAAATCTCCATAATACAAAAACCACGGCAGCCTTTTCTCAGTCTAAACTCCTCGGTTTCTTTAGCAGCAGCGTGACCTTTGACCTCAGCAGCTCGATCGCGGTAACTTCTCCACGTATTTATGATTATTAACAGCGTTATGTGAGAATGCCACCGCCTGCTTGCGAATGTGAGAATGCGAGCTCCGACACGGCATGCTTTAACTGAGCGGATGGGGAGGGGGTGGCGGTGGAGAGAGGAGCAAATAAGTGGACGCTCTTGTTTACTCTTGGACTGTTTTATCGGTCACGGCTCAAAATAAAAAGTAGCAGGTCAGGGTGAGGTGGCTGGGTTTTTTTTGGCTAGGGGCTTCGGAAAGTAGCGCTTATCAAAGCTTTTAAAAATTTCACTGCACATTTACACAACCTTCGGCGCCGATGTTTGTGTAGCCGAGAATTACTGCTCGTAAATTTAACAGTTGTGTTGAAAAAATGTAAATACGGCTGGAATTTTAAATAAAGTGGAAAGGAAAAGAAAATATTCTTTCAAAATATTCGTGCATGCACATGCTCATTAAAGTCAAAAGAAATCCTAAAAAATGTTACTGCAAATAAAAACAGCTTTAAAACAGATATTAATAAAGTTTAAGGGAATCGGCTTAAAAACTTTTTCATGTAATCTCCAGCTACTGCACTACAGTGTGTGTGAGATTACCACAAACAAGAATTAAGTGTTCTCATGCATCAAGACAGTTTACAACAGTAAACATAAACTATGTTTTTTTTTCTTGAACTTTTAAATTAAAAACATTCGTCATTATGCCAATACACACCAACATGGCCATGTTTCTCTAACAGCAAAACAAAAAAAACCTAGAAAAGCATTCAGAACTAGATTAGAGAACAGAACTGAATATATGTCACACACACACACACACACACACACACACACCCAACAACCCCATCTTCAGATACACACGGAGGACATAACACACACACACACACACACACACACACACCCAACAACCCCATCATCAGATACACACGGAGGACATAACACACACACACACACACACACACACACACACACACACACACACCCAACAACCCCATCATCAGATACACACGGAGGACACACCACACATGCTCTCTCTCTCTCTCTCTCTCTCTCTCTCTCTCTCTCTCTCCCCCGATGATATTTGTAAATAAAGAGTTTTATAAATCATCATTGTTCACAAAATATTAAAATAGTTGAATACAATCACAGTGTTTCGAAACAGAAACTGTTCCAGACTTGTTCTGTTCCTGTTGTTTTGAATTTTTTTCTGAGTGTTCTCCTGAAGGACACGTTGAGGTCGTCCAGAGGAGAATTCAGGTTCTGGAGCGTCGGCTGCTTCTCAGGAGGTATTCAACAGTAGTGGAACACTACCAAGATCTATGCTAGCCGTCTATGCTAATGCTAAATTTCCAGCATGCTACACTAAAGTATCCAATTATTCATCTGGAGCCTCCGAATAACCGAAGAAGAACAGAGGAAGAATTCCCCCAGGGAACATAATAAAAAGATAATAGCAGAGGTTATCTAAACACACTAAAGGTCTTTGGTGGATCATCTAGTAGGAGGAGACTATATGAACTCATTTTTATGAACTATATGCAGTTGCGATTTGTGCTTGCTTGCCAGTGTTAAATGAACGATGCGTATAAACACGTGGCTGACAGGACATATACGATAGAACGCACTGCAGGGGCGGTGTGTAAGAGTGTGTGTGAGTGTGTGTGAGTGTGTGTGAGTGTGTGTGAGTGTGTGTGAGTGTGTGTGAGTGTGTGTGAGTGTGTATGTGTATGTGTATGTGTGTGCGTGCGTGTATGTGTGTGTATTCATGCCTCACACTCAGTGTTCCTGGGAGACACTCTGGATCCACTGGGACCAGATGAAGTGTTTCCTCACAATAAAATATTGAAATATGTTCAATCTCACTGTTTCTATTCTTCCACCACAAACAGGAAGTCATTTCCACTCACCGGGAGTCAGAGAGTGGCATTCTGCTCAGGTGTTTACATTATAAATAAAGACATGTCCATTTCAAACACATGGGCACAGGAGCATACGTATTGTTTACACATCACTCGTTTGCTGAAGGACTGTCCTCTGAACACACAGATCCCACCAGAGTGTCTCGGATATCCAATCCCAGCACACGTCGTCAGTCTGGATCAGACTTCCAGCTGGTGATCTGACTCTAAACTCTTTAGCACAATGACTCCATGTACATCTAAACTAATAGCTCATTAGGCAAAGCGTCCCGGGTCGATGTACCTCATTCATTCATTCATTCGTTCATTTTCTGCAGCGCTTATTCCTAATCAGGGTCGCGGGGAGGCTGGCACCCAGAGTCGGCAGAGTACACCCTGGACAGCTCGCCAGGCCATCGCAGGCCTGTAAAACACTATTTACGAAAATCAGCAATGGTTCTTTTACATTCCTCTCACCACAGACAGGGAGAGACGCGGCCGGGATGGTGGGGCTTGAGCCCCCGACCTTCGGATCAGTAAGCCAGCAAAAAAAGCATGTTCATTAGGCTAATTGGCTGTTCCAAGTTGCCATAAGGTGTGAATGGTTGTATGTGTTTTGGCCCTGCTATGGAATGGCAAGCTGTTCAGGGTGTACCTTGCCCTCACCCAGTGTCAGCTGAGATAGGCTCTAGCCTCCCCGTGACCCTAATAGGATAAAGTTGTTTAGGAAATGCGAGAAATGTTTGCAGTGTAGGAATCATGTTATTCTTTATGGAATGTTTTGGAAATGCTAATCAATAAGAACAAATCTTAATGTAACATTCTGGAAGTGACGCACTTTAGGAAAAACCCCAAAGGAGTAAGAACACAAGATTGGATGTAGATCAGAAAGGTCTTTCTATAGATATTGCCTGGAAATTGTTGGGAGTGAAAGGAAAAAAGAAACAAGTAGAGCACTTGGAGAGCACAAACCTCCACCCAGCCCAGCAATCCCACCTAAATGTCAAAAATGGTTGTTTCTCACTGTTTTAAAAAATCCTTTAAAAAATTCCTGGATCCAGAATTTGATCCGAATCATCTCCTCGTCCTAATCCCTGCTAGAGGCTGACATTTTTTCAGGAATCCCATGGGTCAGGTGAGTCCTATAGGATGGGAGTCAACTTTACCATTATTCATGTGATTGGGTCGGTACAGAAAAAGTTAATGGGAGTGTGCTATCCCTCTCTCTCTCCCCCTCTCTCTTTCTCTCTCCCTCTGACTCCCCCTCTCTCCCCCGCTTTCTTTCTCACTCCCTGCCCAGTATGATTTAGTGTATGTGGACTTGACCTGAATGCAGTAAGGCAGTTATACGTTCAGGGTGATGGTGGATGGTTCAACTGCTGGTCCATCCATGTGTGCTGAATATGGGGTCATTCACAATACGGTGGACTCCTTACTGCCCTCGTTCCAGAGAATGAAAGGGGGGTTATCTGTAACGCATCAACACCTGATAATGAACTTCCTGCCACCTTATCCACCATTCCTCAACCCAGATTTTTCTCTGCTGCTTGTCTGTGTCTCTGTTCTGCGTGTATAGGACGTCCTGGAGCAAAAATAAGCAACAAACAGCACTGATCGAATCAAGTCTGGTTTATTCTTGGATCTGCTCAGAGTACTGAAGTTCACGTAGGGTTTTGTGTACAGTGCGAGGTAGGCATACGTGCGAAAATAAGATAACGGAAAGGAGAGGAAGATAGCGAGTTGTATAGCCTTGAGTGCGCGGACAGGAACGTAGAAGACAGACAATAACGCAGAAAGTACATCTTAACATTATGTATGTGTGTGTATGTTTGCGTGTGTTTGTGTGGATGTGTGTAACTGTATTGTGGATTGTGATCAGTGACACAAGTTTGCAGGTACATAGGGGTCTATGGCTAAACAATCCACAATGTCTGCAATAAACAAAAGTTAGATAGGATAGGAATGAACTAAGCCTCAGGGTCAATCGTCACAGGTTGATTAAACAGCAACGGAGAAATGCAGACCTTAGAGCAGACATGAGAAAGATTCATGTCATAGCAAAGAAACTAGAGCAGGAAAATACATTCTTGCATATAAATTATCATAATATAATATCATTATATTCTCATAAAAATACTTTCTTTGACTCACCCAGGGGCAACTTGAATAGCCAGTTAGCATAATGTGCATGTGTTTGGACTGTGGCAGGAAACCGGAGCACCTGGAGGAAACCCATGCAACCTCCAAATGGGATTCGCCCGGGACTCAAACCCAGGACCTTTGTGCTGTGAAGTGGATCTGCTCACCTCTACACCACCATGCCTCCCACAAAGACGAGTTTATGCAACATGTACTGTATACAGCTCGACAAGTCTACAGTAAAACTCCGTAAGGTCTTTGTTTTCGTTGTGTCCTACTTTAGAGAACTCAGATGAGATGCTGTGCTCTCATAAAACTGAAATAGGACTTACAGCAGCGTGGCAAGAAGCTTGTTCAGATGGTGTTGAGAAACGATAATGGTGTCTGAGTTTGAACCTGTATTACATACATTGCATACATTACATACCATGAGAGCCACCTGTAATTCTCAACCGGTTTCTGTGTTCGGAGAGTGGAGTGAAATGATTTGCAGGTGAAGATAATAAGTGAACTTCCTGTATGCTTTCAGAGCTCAGATAAGGAAAGGTTTAGAAATCCTCAGGGTTTCATATTACACTACATGATTATGTTTAGATTTAAAACAACTTGTCTGTACTTGGTACTATACAGGAACGGTGGGATCTAAATGGTCAATTATCCGGCGATTTCAAAACATTATTCTAAGTGGATAATGCTTGAATCAAAACAACAGACGCAGTCATTTGGAGCAGCTGACGTCATCATGTTCACACTTTAAAATTACCATACCATAAGAATCTTGTGTCAGTTTGTTTCCCTTGTGTTTGGTATATACTACAGTATATAACACAGTGTTACAGAGTTCGGTTTACTGACGTTTCTTTGTATATTTTAAAACTCTGGGTTTAAAAATACCCGGTTGACCTCACAGTGCTTAGCTCTGCTCAGAGCATGTGGAGCTCACCTGACCGTCTCTGTGATAGTTAAAATATACTATAAAAAAAAACATACTATAAAAATTAGACGACACAATACTGTAGTGCTTATCATGTTCAACTCACAGCATGAAGGTCTTGGGTTCAAGTCCCGGGCTCAGCAAGGGTGTTTCTGGGTAGATTTTGGTTGTTGAAACCTACTATGAGCAGCCTCAATGGCTATCGCCCAGTCGCACTCACCTCCGTCATCATGACGTGCTCTGAGCGTGTAGACAAAACTCACATCACAGCGTCACTGCCTGCTTCACTCGACCCATCCCAGTTCTACG